>CM076571.1:771884742-771955764 GCA_034641835.2 Pinus albicaulis | reverse complement strand
CATTTTTTTCAACAACTACAAAAAGTTGCAGTTTCTGCAGCTATTGCTGTAACAACCTGTTTTTGCTATAACAACTTGTTCTAGATGCAGTTTTTGCACACATTTTACAAGATATTGGAGCAGAAATAAAAAATTCTGAGCTTCTGGGTTTTCTCAGAATATGGTAAATTGAGTAAAACAAGGACAAAATTAAAAAAAAGTGCATTTTTCCAAGACTTTTCAGCTAGTTTTTAAGGAATATTTTCATTTTTCACCATTGTGGACAAATTAGGCCAGATTTTGGTATTTTTTGCACAACAATGTAATTTGTTCTTCAAAATGGGATTATGAAGGTGTGTTATGGTGATAGAGGTAAAAATACATTGTTTCCCTTTCAAAGCACTTAATTTGGCCTTAAAATGAGTTCATGGCATATGTTTTTGTTGCATCATTGGGTAGCATGAAGGGTAAGACAAGGCAAAAATTGATTTCACCATATCTTGATAACCGTGCATCCGTTGGTTCTAAAATTTGTAGGGTAAATGCATCATGGTAGGGTAAATAAATACACAAAATTTCAGGAATTTCCAATGTATTTTGCAAGAAATTAGACGCTTTTCACCTACAATAAATTAAAATTTTTCTCGAGATCCGTGCACCCATTTAGCGAGATATTTTGAGGGAAGATGCATAATATTAATAGTAACAACCTCAGAAAATTTTAGGAGAATTTGATTTACCATTTGAGATAAATTGGAAAAACAAGTCTGCTACATGAAAACGATATGTTTTGTGGAGCAAGGTCAAAGTGCTGGTCAACGCATCATGGAGCAAAGTACATGAGCCAAATCAACACCAAATAAACCATTAGATCGTATTCTCTTCTCCAATTCCAAAAGATAAAATCGAGGTAAAACTATCTTTAATTTTTTTAATTTGATAAAAATTTTGGAAATTGTAATGAGAAAACTATTGTAAAACATGTGATCCATGTATTTCACCCTATCATATCTGCATTCTTCAAACCATTTTCTCAATCCTTCATCCCTATTCTACTATTTTCAGCTCTCATACCTTATTGGATGCTCTACCAATGTTGTTATGACTCCAGCTCCCATCTGCAGATTCCCAATTTTTCTTAACCAAGACCTTTTATTTCGGATGATGTGTTAGGATTAAAATTTATCAAAACTTTAATGAACATAAATGAAAATTTCCATGTTGTAAAGAAGAGGAACATGACAAGACTTAGCAACATAAGAGATTGATAACAGAGTTCGTCTAGGAGGGACTATGTCTATAGACATCGGTGTCAAGATGGTGTACGTCACTGCATTAAGTGCTGGAAAGAGTGATGATGTACATGGATGGTATTTTCTCTATCGTACAAGGAAAATTCCCTCACGTAGGTGTGGTTGGACCTCTCCACGAGATGTTCCACTATAGGAACTCTCATTCACAAAAAGGACTCCAATCAGTATGACAATAACTCACACATAATGATTATGAGTATCCCGCCAGCATGGCAACAAAGGGATCTCAATCAAACATACATGTGACAATGATCCCACCAACATTGCAGCAAAGGGATCTCAAACATAATACAAATCCATGATAGAAATTACATCTCACATCAAGAACAAAACAAGATCTCACATCAACATCAACATCAACATGGATCTATACAGCACAATGTATCTCATAGCAAAGAGACAAATACTTACATGATCACAATGCATATACCTCACATCCTGGAGCTATCTGAAGAAGAGGATGATAAAATGTTGGATCTGTTTCTACCATCAATCTCGTGGTGTCCAATATCCTGAAAACAACAGTGCACACATTGAATGCGGACACCTATAACTCCACTTTGAAAAGTGGTTGAAAAACATAAGGCTCAAATGGAAAATCTGAATGCACCGTTGAACTCATGTCGCCGAGAGGTGTAGGATCGACTGTCAATTTACTGAATTCTGACAAAGTGAAAATCTAGGCCTTAGGGAATCTTTTAGATTCCCCATAGATTCCTCAAAGGTTTTGCTCCATAGGTAATCTAGAAATCTACAACTCAAAACATGAATTTGATCTCACCATTGAGATCCTTGCGAAATTTCGAGAAGAATTAGTATAAATTTGACCTCATTCTGACACCCCCATTTAATTTCACCCCCTCCAAGGAATCAAATATTCTCAAGATTCCTAAAGATTATAATCCACAGGGAATCTGAAAAACCGCTGCTCAAATGGAAAATCTGGGCACACCATCGTGTTCCCTGCGAAATTATGGTTAAAATGCATATAAGTTTTAATACATTCTGAAAAATTTACCTCCTTGGGATCAAAAGATTCCCTTCGCATCAAATAAAAATCTGTCTCGAAAATCATGCCATCTGCTGCGTCAGTCTCTCCTAGAACTGCGTGTCCGTCCTTGCTGCCTCTACCTGGGCATACTGTGAAAGGTCTAGTTTATAAACAATGGTGGGTTGAGTTAACCACAAAGGGTCGGTTGGGTGCATTGGTAAAAATTATAATTCATTGGAGGGAGGTAGGGTGGTCAAACCTCGACCCCTCCATAAAGAGCACGTGGTTTTTTTTTTTTAAAACACATTTAATTTTTTGGGGGTCGGACCTGCATCAGGTGGCTCGACCTCCATCGAACATATAACTATATGGTATATAGTGTGGGGAGGTCGGGTCCACTGTCGGTGGCCCGCACCCCATTGCAACGGCTTTTATACGCCGTATGATATGGTTATACGATTGGGGTGGCAGGGTTGACCACCGACCACTCCACCATTATATGAAATGTGGTGTGGTACATGGGGTCTGATAGGGTTCATGGCCTACCAGACCATACTTGTATTTTTTTTAATATCTTTTGATATGTCGGTTGGGGGGTGGGGGTCATGGCCCACCCTCCAATTTTATATTATTTTTATTTTTATTTTTTATAACTAATTTTTTTATTTTTAAAATATCGAAATTTAGGTCGTAAGAGGCAAATTAAGCATCCCACAATTTTTCCCAGATTCCAGTTGGAGTTGGCCAGAATCCAGTGTCCAGAAAAGGTCAAAATTGTGCCTTCCTTAATCCTACCACCTCATCAAGTCAACCCAGAGCTTTGATTTCTTCTAACTTCTCCATACGCACTCGGTTTGATGAACTGTTCACACCGCTGCGATCAGTATGACGAGATCTATGCCCTGGTCCTGGTTCGAAATCATTTTGACCACTTTGAGTTTTAAGCTTTTATAATCCCGCTTTGTCATGTGTGTGTCTTTGGAGCCACCTAGATCAATCCTCCCCACTTAGGGGATTTTGGTCCTCCAAAAGCATCATAATAATCTGCAACTGCTGTGTACTATGTCTGTACCACAAGTGTCTTGAAATGGTCACCGTTCCATCTCCTTCTCCTTTGTTCTTCAGAGTCTCAAGTAATGAATTGACACTTGCATCCTCTGCAAACCTGTAGTACAATCTCTTGCAAAATACATGCTCAAATTTACCAACTATGACCCAAACATTTCCATACTTGCCACGAGTTTATAACATGTACTTGGTGGTCAAGCATACATAAAAACTGAAATCACACCCCAACTATCATTACAAGACCAACATCATTGTCACATTTCAAAGTGATGGAAAACACATCATCACTTTTACATGAAATAAATGCATCACATTATTTACAAGACAAGGCCAAAATATCATGGTTGCTTAACAAGCGATGGAAAACGATCATTCCCTTTTTTTTTTTTTTATGCTAAAATGGAACATAAGGATTTACAAAAATAAGGCCATGAAAAGCTAACACATCTAGAAAAATAATCTAGAAAAACCCCTCTTTAGCAAAGTGAATGGGCCATCCCCCTGTGGGAGATTCGCTTGTCGATCAGCTCTTTCTATTGGTTGATGCACGGGCGCTTTTTCTTTAAGGCATTGCTCTGGATGGAGTCTCCGACACGTGGCTCTTTGATGGCCACTTCGATTGCAATAACTGCAATGAGTCTTCTTCCTCCATGCCTGCTTAACCAGTTTATTTTTCTGCTGTGGAGAAGGATTTTTACTCCTCATCCTCCTTTGTGCTACCATCCTTTTCCAACACTAACCAAACACATGGTTATGTAAACCACAAAAATGACAAGTTTTTTGATGCCATGATTTACGACCATGATTATCAACATTCTTATAATCAAAATTCACTATGGAATAGTGAGACTTGTTATACCTTCCCTGGTGGTCTCTGGTGCGATCACGGTGATGAGAGCTTGCCTCAACTCTTTCACTGCAACATGCACTATCATGGAATGATGGTGAAGTGTTCCCAACAATCCTCTTCCCTGGTGAGTTCAACAATGTTTGTTTGCCTTTGATGTCCTTCGAACATCCTCCTTCAGTGTAACCCAAACCTGCGTAGCAAGGTCTTTGCACAACCTCCAATGGTTGAGTTATGCCTTGGCCACGAATGCCAAGTCTTCCTCCTTTGTAACCCATCTTGGTAAGGAGTCTCATGGCAGTTCCTGTAATGGGTACCTCCACACTTCCAACAGAAATGATATCATGTGAAGATAAAACTAAAGGGAAATCAACACTGTTTACCTCAGCTATCGATTTTGAAATAGGTGAAGAGGGCTTCTCTAAGCCTTCGTTGTGCTTCACTTCCTCCAAGGCATCTGTCGCGGCTTGTGCTGAAGCTGCAGTCGCTTCTTCTCCTCCTTCTCTTCCTATAGGAGTGTCTTCGATGCCTCATGATCTACTTGAAGACTTTTGTTGTTGCGCTTCAATTCCTCCAATGCCTTTGTCGTGGCTTGCAATTGAAGCTGCAATCTATCTTTTTTCCTCCTTCTCTTCCTGTAGGAGTGTTCTGTTTGATCATGATTTGCTTGAAGAATTTCAACATGGTGCTTCAATTCTTCCAATGCTCTATTTCATGGGCTTGAGCTAAAGCTGCAATTGATGTTTGTCCTTCTCCTCTTGTAGGTTGCCAACTCAAACATGTTCCGTTTCTTCATAAGCTTCTTACAACATGTACGCTTTCTCGGACACCCTGAGCATGGTCTCGTACATGTCTTTGACATATACCATTGCTCAACTCAACAAACGTGCACCAATGGTTCACGCCTGCAATCCAAATCATCAAGAAGACCGCTCTGATACCACTTGATTCGGGTAAATTTTTGATACCCTTTAAACCAAGACCTTTTACTTTAGCTGATGTGTTAGAATCTAATTTAATCAAATAATTAATGAACATAAATGAACATTTGCATGCTATAAAGAAGAGGAACATAACAAGCATTAGCAACATAAGGTATTGATAATGGAGTTCATCCAGGAGGGTCTACGTCTCTAGGCCTCGGTGTCAAGATGGTGTAGGCCTTTGCATTAAGTGCTGAAAATAGTGGTGATGTACATGGATGGTATTTTCTCTGTCATACAATGAAAATTCCCTCACGCAAGAGTGGTTGGACCTCTGCTCGAGATGTTCTGCTACAAGAACTCTCATTCACCAAAAAGGAATCCTATAAGTATGACAATAACTCACACATAATGACTATGAGTATCCCACCAGCATGGCAACAAAGGGATCTCAAACAAAAATACATGTGACAATGAGTATCCCGCCAACATGGAAGCAAAGGGATCTCAAACATAATACAAATCTATGATAGAAATTACATCTCACATCAAGAACAAAACAATATCCCACGTCAAACATCAACAGGTATCTATATAACACAATGCATCTCATGGCAAAAAAGAAATACATGATCACACTGAATATACCTCACACCCTGGAGCTATTTGAAGACAAGGATGATAAACTGTTGGATTTGGCTGTACCATCAATCTCATGTCATCGAATATCCTGAAATAAAGTGCTCACTCACTGAATGCTGACACCTGTAACTCCACTTTGAAAAGTGGTCAAAAGACATAAGGCTCAGATGGAAAATATAACTACACCATTGAATTCGTGTCGCCGAGAAGTGTAGGATCGACTGTCAATTTTCTAAATTCTAACAAAGTAAAAATCTGGTCCTTAGGGAATCTTTTAGATTCCCCTTATATTCCTCCAAGATGTTTCTCCACATGGAATCTAGAAATATGCAACTCAAAATAGGAATCTAATCTCACCATTGAGATCCTTGCGAAATTTCAAGAAGAATGAGTATAAGCTTTACCTCATTTTGACACCAACGAATTTTGGCCTTCACAGAATCTGAAAGATTCCCTCAAGATTTTTGAAGATTCTCCTCCACTGGGAATATGAAAAAATGATGCTCAAAAGGAAAATCTGGGCGCACCATCGTGCTCCTTGCGAAATTCTGGTTAAAATGCATATAAAGTTTAATACATTATGAAAATTTTACCTCCTTGGTGTTAGAGTCAGCCTTTGCAGCCTTCCTCCAGTGATCAAACATGCTCTTTCAAAGTGATTTCAAAGTGTCAAGGTCAAATTTTGTCATTTCAATGAGTCTTCAAGAAAAATTTGATCACTAGGCAGTAGGTCTACGGTTTGTTTTCACTCTTTTCAAATTTGTCCAAATGTCGGTTCATGTAACCATTCAGCTGAGTGCTCCATCATTCAGAGGGTTTTCATCATCATGTCAAGTTCCACTGGGTCATTTTACACCTTGTTCATGCTTCAGTTGTGCCTAAGTAAGGTTCATTTCCCTCTCTTAAAGTTTTGAAGGTAATTTCTCTTGGATGGTCAAATCATCAGCAAAAATCGTATCATGATGTTCATAAACCTTCCCCTATCCTTAATGTACCTTATTAAACACTTCCCATCACCGAGATCCCCCAAATTCCTCATTTTCACACAAACCCTAGTTTCTTGCTATAACTTGACAATTTTCTAGGCTAGGCCTGTGTTTTTCCCTTTTGGACCTCTTCCCCTCACTCAATATTTGAAATTACACTTTCCCCTACTTCCTAACATCCCTCCCTACTTCCCATAATTTCCCCAAGAATTTAGAAGCTCATTATCCCCATTATCCCTTCATTTCGCTTCATTTCGACAAAAATCCCTTGTTTCACACATCGGGATAAGTTTCACTCAAATGATGTTTCAGAGCAATAAAAGATGCATTTTGGAAAACTGAGAGAGGTTTTTGTACAAAACATGCCAAGGAAGAAAAACCTCCTTCAATTTTTACACAGGTACAATGGTTTTGGAGAAATGTCAAGAATATCGTTGCGTCAGGAGAATTGATGCACCTGCAGGAAGTAGTGTTGGATATTTGAATTTTGATAGGGTAAATGAACTCAAAATTGCAAAATTCTACTTGGGTTGAAAATTAGACTCCAATATATTTCCAACGAGCTATCATGAGCTCCATTTGGACACCGGGAAGGCCTCCAAAAGCCTCCTGCACAATTCACTATGTAGCGCGCTACGCATATAAAAGTGCGCGCTACTCATTGGGCCAGAACACAAATTTTTTTTTCCATTTCTCTTCAATATCAAATTTGCTTGTTTTTTCCATGTTTTAACATCAGAAAAGGCCAAGACTCATCAAGGAAGTGAAAAAATGAGTTTAGAAGCCAAATTGTGTGTTGGATCGACGTCGCCACTGCTGGGGTGACGCCGCTACGTATAAAATTTTTCAGTGTAAAATTACACTGGTGCTACTCGTTGGGTGACATGCTACTCATATAATCTCAGAGCCAAAAAATTTCGCTCCTTCGTCCAGATTCATGCCAAATTGCCTCCAACTTCTTGCAAGTAGGCTCTTTACGTTTGCTCAGTGAATTTTGGACATGATTATGATGTTTTGAAAGCGGAGAAACAAATGTTTAATGTGTAGAAATGTAAACCCTATGTTTATTTCCAAATTCACTTCCTGGGGTTTTGAAACAAATATGCGTGATTGTGTGGGGGTTTGCAAACTAGTGTGGTTGATATATATGCTCATGCATCTACTGTCAGTGGTGTCTCTGCTCATCATTTACCTCAGCCTCACGCTCTCTCTTTGCCATTACATCACTGCTCTCATTGTTATTGCCATTGTCATTTTCACACTATTCATCATTCATGTTATGGCATAGTCCCATTTTCACTTGTCCACATCCTCCATTGACATTTTCAAACACTACAAGGGCTATTTCTATTGACCTACACTACACTACACTCATTCCTATTCACTTGTCAAATCCCCATGTAGTCAATGAGTGGCTATTTTCCATTCAAAATCCTTGTGATAGTCCTTTTCCCATTGTGATATTTCCTATAGCACCTTGACATATATGTGACACATATGACATTGGAGCATACACCAAACTCTTGTTTTCATCATAACCATATCAGCATACTTGTCATACACATTGCGACACCATGACAGAGATCGACACATCACAACAGAGACAGTGTTTTCACTACTGAAACTGCATGCACCAGGAGGGCACTGAAACGGCGAAAGAGGCCTGATCCACTTCAGATTTTGGCCGAGGCTTCGTGGGATGGGCATGATACTTGATGGAGGGTCTTCGCTCCGAATTTGAGCAAATTTGGAGAAAATTTTGTCAATTGTGATTTTTTATGCCTCAAAACAGATTTTTCAGCCATACGAGTAGCGCGTCGACGCGCTCGCTTATGATTGGGACACTTGCTGGAGGAAAAATTTATATTTTTGGATTTTTCATGGAAATTTATGCATGCTCCAGTAGGACCAAAGCATTTCACCAAATTCTGGATGATCAAAGGGGCCAAAACACCATGAAAATCACCGTTCTGCCACCTTTTTCAGCAGCAGGAAGTACTTGTGGGAGGATGAAGTTTTGGAGGGGAAAATGAGCTCCAAATTGGGAAATTCCACTTGGGCTGGATATCAGACATCCAGGGCTTTCCAAAAAGCTATCATGAGCTTGATTTTGATGCCGGGAAGTGCCCCAAAAGCAGGCTGAAAGGCGCGCTACTCATATAGCTCAGGCGCGCTACTCATATAGATTTTTGGCTGATTTTTCATTTTCCAGCTCAAGATTTCGGCCAGTTGGACCAGTTTTGATTGTGGAAGTAATTTTTGAGTTGTCTTGATGTAATTTTGTGTTTTTAATGTAACTTTGACTCACTTTTACCTATTCTAGAAGATTTACTCCCAAAAAAGTGAAAATCAAGTCAAAGAATCAGTTTCCTTCCTTTTAGAGGCAAGTTGTTTGGATGCCTAGATTCTAGCTCCTTGTTTAGAATTAGTTGGAACTGCTCCTAGAAGGAGGAATTCGACCCCTAGAGGCATGGAAAGGCGTTAGGATGGTCTATATGATGTAATTTCTCAATCATTTTCAGAGGTTGGATAGGTTGGACTCTTGGGAATATTTTGGCACACTATTGTACATATTTTTCATATTTTGGCTAAGGAAAGATCAGAGGTTTTGCAGCACCTGTTGGGATTCTTGTGGCTTTCAGTTCTTGATGGTGTTTTATCTCAGTTTATTGTAAGTTATTTAATGTTTAATGTATGCCATTCCCTTCTTATGCTTTTGAAACTAAATGAATCAGTAAATGAGGTTGAATCCATTGATTTCAGTGCTTTGCCTTTGAATTTGTTTAGTTTTACATGTTTTTGCCTATTTGGAGAGGATCCATGTTCTCCATTTCTCTCTTCAGCTCCTTTTCATTCTGATCTATCCATACACTTAATCAAAAAGCATCAAGACTACTACCTACCTCGCCCCAACTCGAATTCTGCAAAGATCTAGCCTTATCCCCGGACCCAAAATTGTTTTTTTCTGTTTCTCCAACAAAAACCAAAAAAATCAAAATCAAACTTTCCTATCTCTTTACTAGCCTAAAATCAGTATTCATTGTTCATTATAAGTCATCTCAGCCCCTTTGAAGATCCTTTGCCGAGATAGACCCGGAGAGAGCCCTCTCCTGTCCTCGTAGGGCTAGCTACGAGGCCGAGCGTGGTTTGATGTAGCCTTGAGTTTTACCTTATTTCAGCCTAAGGTAGATTTGAGCGCTAACATAGTGGTGACCATACTGGGGAAGAAAATGGTTTGCTTGTTACTGTCATTTGTTATAGACGGAGTCTGAAGTCACGCCAGGTAGCCTTCGAACTGCACATTGCTCTGCGAGTGCATAGTAGATAAACGCTGCTTCAGTCGATCTCCGGTATAACTTGTAATCGTAGCATTTAACTTGTAAATTGCCCCAGTACATGTATCAAGTTTAGATCTGATCGTTGATGGTGAACAACGGTCAGACATCAGAAGGCTGAAATCATTCACCTGGTGACTTCATTCACTGAACAAATCCAGAAATCGATGCTTCATGGTGACTTCACTGCAGGGAGATCAGTAGCTGTGAGATTTTCAAGATGGACCGAATCACGAGAAGATATGCTCCCATGAGCCGAGATCACATTCCAGGTTTTCCGAATAAGATGCCCAAGGTAGATTGGTCAAGGAATCTGCCTACGTTTAACGATGATGGTAAGAAGGATGTTGCTTTACATCTGGTTAGATTTCACATGCATATTCGCAAGTTGAAGGTGGATTTTCCTGAAGATTGCTTGATGAAGATATTCCTGGCCACTCTGGAAGGTGAAGCCCAATCTTGGTATGAAAATTTTCCGCTGGCCTGTATTTATTGTTTAAAGGATTTTCATGCCTTGTTCATTGAAAGATATCAAGTATCTTATCCATCATTAAATTTAGTTCATGATTGTTGCAAACATGCTTCTACTTTTATTGAAAGCCTTGAGAAATATTATGAAGATGATAATTTCATGGATGATGAGATCATGGAAGCCCTATATGAAAATCCATTTCAACAACATGAAGAGAACCTAGAGGATACCCATAAAGAAGATCATGAAAATTTGCAGCAGGATCAAGATCTTAGTGCGGTGGAAAATGAAGCCATTTTGCATGTTGACAGTGAACAGGAATTACATGAAATGGATCAGCAGTATGAGGAAAATTTGTATACTCCTTCACTTGAAATCAATGAAGACAATCATTGTTTGAGCCAAAGAAAACAGAAGGTATTATCTCCTCTATCTGAAGATGAGATAGATCAGCTATTGAAAGGTCATGTTCCAGCTCAAGTTAACACAGATCTACAGTGTGCACATGGTAAAGAAAGTGATGGTGGAACTTCTTCCTTTTCTGAAATGGATGACAGTCCTGTAAGCAGCTTTATAGATCAGCAGGTTGAAGATGTCTATATGGCTGAAAGTGATGAAAGAGAAGATCTTGTTTCAGATCTGTCCATGGAAGAAGACAACATGCAAGTAAGTCCAGTGCTAATTTCTGAATGTGATAATGTCAAGTCAGCTGTTTCAGATTCAGATTCAGATCGTGATGACCAAGAATACCTTGTGTTGAATCCCATCAAGGATAATTCTGCTATTGAAGTCATCTGGAAAGAAGAAAACAGAGGTATGGATCCAAATGTTCTTAGTTCATTAGAACACAACCTGCATAAGGAGGTAATTCAGTTAGTTCATGAAAAACAAGATGAGATCTTCATTCAAGTAAGTGAAACAGTTCCTTTGGATGAATTTATGGTAGATGATAAAAATGTCATGTTTGAGCTTCAAGAATCATTGGAAGTTTCTTTTCTCATGATTGATGACTGTAATGAAAATCTGGCTGTCCTATCATATGAAGATGACCTATCATATTTTCAAACTACAGAAGATCAGATCATTCAAGATTCCCTTTCAGTTTCTTCTTCATATGTTTCATGTGTTGGAATGTTTTCTCAAGAGGAGAGCTGCTCATCTACCTGTTCACAATTTTTTGAAGCCCAGGAACATATTGTTACTGAAGTACATGATGAAGACATATCAGAATCAAGAGAGAAAGACACCTTGTTTCTTCAGCAGGAGGTAAATCTTCATGTTTTTCAGGATCCAATGGCAGATTTGTTACAGTCAGCAGTGAAAGTGATTATTGCAGTGTTCAGTGATGAAGGAGATCATGGTCAGCTATGTTTTTGGATGCCCAGTTATCAGTTTGTATTGTTGACTAGGAGATCTGATCGGGAGAATCAATCAAGAAGGCATCTGCTTGATTGGTTACATTGGCATTATGATATAGTTTGATGGTATATTGTCTTGTAAGAAACACAGGCGGTTATGTACTGCCAGCAAACTTTAAGTTTTAAGTTCAGGTCTTGAGTTAGTTTGTTAGAGTCAAGTTTTTTCAAGTCATTTCAGTTTGCCATCGAGTCGGTTTGAGTCAAGTTTTAGTCAAGTTCCAGTCAAATAAATTAAGTCATCAGTTTTGTGTCAATTTCTCGCAATAATGGACTCCATTGCCCAATGGATGGAGGCACTGTCTGACTCCCCCAGAGATCTGCCGTTCTTGGCACCTCCAAGGAGCTACCATCCCCATTGGAGCCAATGTTAGAGTCAGCCTTTGCAGCTTTCCTTCAGTGATCAAACATGCTCTTACAAAGTGATTTTAAGGTGTCAAGGTCAAATTTTGTCATTTCAATGAGTTTTCAAGAAAAATTTGGTCACTAGGCATTAGGTCTAGGGTTTGTTTTCACGCTTTTCAAAGTTGTCCAAATGTCGATCCATGTCACCATTCATATGAGTGTACCATCATTCAGAGGGTTGTCATCATCATGTCAAGTTCCATTGGGTCATTTTACAGCTTGTTCATGCTTCAGTTGTGCCTAGGTAAGGTCCATTTCCCTCTCCTAGGGTTTTGGAGGTAATTTCTCTTGGATGGTCAAATCATTAGAAAAACTTGTATCCTGATGTTCATACACCTTTCCCTATCATTAATGTACCTTATTAAACACTTCCCATCACTGAGATCCCCCAAATTCCTCATTTTTGCACAAACCCTAGTTTCTTGCCACAACTTGGCAATTTTCTATGCTAGGCCTGTGTTTTTCCCTTTTGGACCCCTTCCCCTCACTTAATCTCTGAGATTCCACTTTCCCCTGCTTCCAAACATCCCTCCCTACTTCCCAAAATTTCCCCAAGAATTTAGAAGCCCCTTATCCCCTTCATTTCGACAAATCCCTTGTTTCACACATCGGGATAGGTTTCACTCAAATGATGTTTTAGAGCAATAAAAGATGAATTTTGGAAACTTGAGAGAGGTTTTTATACAAAACATGCCAAGGAAGAAAACCTCCTTCACTTTTTACACAGGTATAATGGTTTTGGAGAAATGTTAAGAATACCGTTGCCTCAGGAGAATTGATGCACCTGCAGGAAGTAGTGTTGGGAGATTTGTTGATGAGTAATGAACTCCAAATTGAAAAATTATATTGGGTTAACACCCAACAGATTTAATGGTGCTATCACACGTTCAATTTGGACGGAATACAATGTACCTCCAAATGTACCTACAGTGTACTTCTTAACTCATCGTCAGAACATAAAACTCTTGCAATACTTTCAACTTAAATGAAGGTTTTTCCATGTTTGAACATCACAGAGGCCAAGACAGATCAAGGAAGTGAAAAATGAGTTTTAAAGCCAACAAGTTGTAGCTATATGCCACGCAGAGAAGAAAAATTTTCAGTGTAGGAAATTTTACACTCATGCCACGCACAAGGATGGCCAAGCGCTTATAACTGACAAAAAATGCCTGCCGTATCTGTTAAATTGCCTAACTGCCAGCAGGTTTTACGTTTTGCCTGAATTTTGACACAGATTATGTTTTTTAAAGTGAGAATGTTGTTTAATGGAGAAATGTAAACCCTATGTTTATTTCCAAATTCACTTCTTGGGGTTTTGAGGAAAATGATAGTGACTGTGTGGGGGTTTCCAAGCTTATGCTGTTGATATATATGCCTGTGTCATCTATTTTCAGTAGTGTCTCTGCTTCCATGCCCTCTCTTTGCCATTACATCACTGCTGTCATTATTATTGCCATTGTCATTTTAACACTGCTCATCATTCATGTTATGACATAGTCTCATTTTCACTCTGTTCAATGCCCTACAACATAGGACACTGTCAAACATCGCATGTAGATATTGTTTGCTTTTTTTCAAGGTGCTTGCTTCTTTCCCCATGATTATACTTTTCACCACCTGCCAAACTTTCATATCACAAGATCGTTTTTCATTCCCCATGCAAATCCATTCGATGATCCACCACCGTGCTTCCCTCTCCCCACGTTGACAGTGCAGACATATTTGGTTTTCAGGAGCACACTTAAACCTTTATTTCTAGCCACATCTATACCGCATATATTTTATTTATATTGTTTTCAAAGTTAAACATGTCGCAGTCAAATTCACCGTGGTGACAAGGACATGAGCAGAGGAAGGACTCGAAACATTGAGATTGATGTACTCCCGATGGACATATGTTGCACCCGGTAGGTGGGGGCACATCAGAGGTCGGCGTAGCTTTTGTAGTTGTGCCTGGCTGATTAGCAATATCTAGTCTCTTATGTGAGGGGTCTCGTTGACTTCATCAGCAGCGTGAGTACTATCTCCACATGGCGTGGAAGGGGTCTCGCCTTCTACATCAGCGCAGGTACATTCACAGGTTCAGGACAGAGACCAAGACATGTTCCGTCATATGAAAAATCATTATTGGGCCCGTAATCACGTCTGCCGAGCTAAAATGAAGATCCTGAAAGCAAGGTTGAGCAAAGCACTAAAACGGAGAAAAAGGCCTGATCCACTCCGGATTTTGGCCGAGGCTTCGTTGTTTGGGCATGATACATGATGGAGAGTCTTTCATTTTAATTTGAGTAAATTTTATAAATTTTTATTATTTTGAAAGAGAGGCTCTCAAAGCGTATTTTTCAAATTATATGCAGTAGGCGCAATACGCGCTCGTTTATGATGGGGGGGGGACACTTTCTTGATAAAAATTTATTTTTGGATTTTTCATGGTTAGTTATGCATCCTTAGAAATCAACTAAGCATTTCATCAAAATCTGGATGGTCAAAGAGCTCAAAAACACCATGAAAACCACCTTGCTGCCACCTTTTGCACCAACAGGAAGTACCTCTGGGAGAATGCGGTTTTGGAGGGTCAAATGAGCTCCAAATTCAGAAATTCCACTTGGGTTGGATAGTACACATCAGGGCTTTCCAACGAGCCACGTGAGCTCAATTTGATGCCATGAAGTTTCCCAAAATCAAAGGACAGACGCGTTTACGCATATGGATTTCGGGGTCTTTTTCGTAGTCTGGACTCGAATTTCGGCCATTTTGGTACTTTTGCTTTTGGATGAAATTTTGAGTTATCTTGATGCAATTTATGGTTGGGAGGTTGTACTTTAGAAATATTTTGTACACTATTGTACATATTTTTTATTTTGGCTAAGGAAAGATCAGAGGTTTTGCAGCACCTGTTGGGATTCTTGTGGCTTTCAGTTCTTGATGGTGTTTTCTCTCATTTTATTGTAATTTATTTCATGTTTAATGTATGCCATTCCCTTCTTATGCTTCTGAAACTAAATGAATGAGTAAATGAGGTTGAATCCATTGTTTCAGTGCTCTGCCTTTAAATTTGTTTAGTTTTACATGTTTTCGCCTGTTTGGAGAGGATCCATGTTTTCCCTTGCCCTCTTCAGCTCCTTTTCGTTCTGATCCATCCATACACTTAATCAAAAGCATCAAGACTACTGCCTACCTTGCCCCAACTCGAATTCTGTAAAGATCTGGCCTTATCCCCGAACCCAAAAATTGTTTTTCCCATTTCTCCAACAAAAACCCAAAAAATCAAAATAAAACTTTCCTATCTCTTTACTAGTCAAATCGCATTCATTGTCCACAGTGTCATCTCACCTCTTTGTGTCCTTTGCCGAGATAGACCCGAGAGAGCCCTCTCCGTAGCCTCGAGTTTTACCTTATCACTTAAGGTAGATTTGAGCGTTAACACTTATAAAATAACTTTCATAAATTGATTTCATTTTTGTATATTTTAAGTTGTTTTACAACAATCATCATTGAATGTCTTCAAACAGGTGCTAACATAAAAAGAAGAACCATCGGGCGAATTGATTGACATTGGGTTAAATATGGGTTGTGGGTATATGTTGGCATATCAAAAATTAATTGTGGAATTTGTAAGCATCTATCGATCTTATTTTACTTAGCTTCGTTTATAATTAATAGAACAAAAAAATATTTTATATTAAATATATGATTTGTTATGGGGTATAAAACTTGCAGGAAATGAAGTTTGGAATTGCGCCAACAGATGAAATCTTGAAAGATGGCATGTTGGTTTTGAAATAATGTGTATAGTTCATAAGTCAATTATTTCTATGGTACGTCATTTCTTTTCGATTTACATTGATGTATATTATTTAATATTTCAATTTTCATTCTTCTCACCAATTTATATACACTCATTACAATTTATTTTTATGTTTGTAGATGGAATTTGAAGAAGAAGAAAACAATAAACATCGTGAACAAAACATTCCTCAAAGTAACCCAAGTCATGGAAGTAGCTCGAGCAGTGAAACCAGCTCAAGCGAAGAATGATGATCATTATGTTTGGATATCAAAGCAAGGCATTGTATTTTTTGAAATATTTGTCTGTGAAATCAGACATTTTGTTTAATGTAATGGACATAGTGTCCCAGTTGAAAGACAAAGGGATACCAATAACTATCCCATTTTGTATGACAAAGACTATCTTATATAAATATCGTGTTCTCCATTGTTGCTGTGAAATGTAACACCACTGATTAAATTTATGGATGATTAAATAATATAATGAAGAGATGTGAAATATGATGATATAATATAACAAATTAATCCAAACATCACATTCAAATGTACTAATAAAAAATTAATTAATATGAATACTGCTATAAGATATGTGTCGTCTTTCGATGAATAATGAATCTTAAAAAATCACAATAATTATGATATGATATAACAAATTAATCCAAACATCACATTCAAATGCACTAATAAAAATTTAATTGATATGAATATTGTTATAAGATATGTGTCGACTTTTGATGAATATTGAATTTTAAAAAATCACAATAATTGCACTGTCACAGGTCGATGTTTCTAAAAAATACAAAATGAACAACGGTGTATGTCAATTACTGTACACCAGTGTATTTGTATGATTAAGCGCACCGGTGCATTTCTACGACCTATGGGCACTGCACAAATACCAATACCAATTATACTCTCGGTGCATTTGTGAGAAACTGTGCACCAGTGCATTTGTATGACCTATGGGCACTGCACAGGTACTAATACGAATTAGAACAATCGATGTGTTTGTGTGATAGTGTGCATCAGTGCATTTCTATAATACTATGAACCGGTGCATTGATACGACCTATGGGCATTGCACAAATCCCAATCTCAATTAGAACGACCTGGTGCATTGTATCACCTATTGTGCACCCGGTGCGGTTTTAGACCTTTACGGCCTGGTGCATGCACCTTCGACTGCCCCGGGTCAACCATTTGGATTACACGCACCGGTGCGTTGACACATGAATAGCAAACTGATGAAAAAAACATCTGTAATAACCTCCGACCGCCCAATTTTTTTAGTTGTGTTGAAAATTTGTTAGAAGCTCCGCCAAAACCTCTATTACCGAAAACGGATGTTGTAGGAAATGTTTTTTTGACAATTTTGGCCAATTTTATAACATCAAAAACCTCCTTTATAACCTTCGCTAGCGAGTCTTTTCCTTGTAGTGTTTGATAATAAAAAGAGGAGGAAGAGAAAAGAAGACAGTGTATTTTTCTCCCTGAAGGGTTTCCACCTTATATCTAGTGTTCTCATGTGATGATGGTTTATGTGCTTGTGCTTTGATATTCTATATGTTGCTTATTGATATTGTTTATGCATGATTTAATTACTATTGATATATATTGTTTTTGATGATATATTGATGATTTAGTTAAAGGAAAAAAGGTTGTTAAAGTGATACATCTAGCATAAACATTAATTCACCCATCCCCTCTTGGTATTGTCAAGATCCAAATATTTATTCCAACCCTCATTTTCATAAATAAGATGTTGAGGGGTAACCTTCTCCCACATCTACAAATGAAAGAGGTGCCCCCCCCTCTTCACACCCCTTTGGCTCTTCTTGTTGGAACTTTGTAGTCACGATGGTAGCATTGGGTTCTACATTGATGACATTTTTTTCTTTATCATATTCTAAATCAAAATCAGAGGTAGTTTCCATTTATTTTTCTTTATCATCCACCAACAATGAGTGTTTCGAGCGACATTCATTAATGTTGAGCAAGGGGCTTCTAGAACGCACAACATTTTCCAATGTCTTTCTTTAAATTTCCCACTACTCTTCATTTCATGTGACTTGGTTTGGTTTTCTTGAGGTTGTATCTCTATATTCTTCCCCTTATTATATGAGTTTGGGCCACCTTTTCTCAACTTCCGTTACAGTGGATTTATATACCTAAACTCTTATTTATTCCTCTATTTCAATTTTTATACCATATTGATAAGTGACTCCCAATGAAGATAGGTTTGAAAAAACCATCTTTGTTTGGATGTACCTACATATACCAATATGGTACTTCAAAAATAGGTGCTACTTAATTTCTTTAATACCTAGCTTTGAGCACAAGGTATGGAAAATAATAGTATAATCTAGCATTTTATGGTCTGTCTCGTGTCACAAATTTTTCCATCTTGTGTATTGATTATCATAGTTCCCTATAAAGTAGAATTCCTCCTTGAGCGTATCAACAAAATCTTTCCAAATGGGTCCTATATTTAATATCACATACTTGCCTTTGTTGTGTCACTCCCAGTAACCTTCCTACTAAACTTCAACACGAAGAAGGGCTTTCAAGAGTGTGAATATGATCATTTCATTTTCTGGAAAACATTTGGACAAACTTTAACCCTCTAACAAACAACCATTTCTATAAAGCATATACACATTTTTGGCCATCAAATAAGGTGATATCAAAGTTAATTTGTACCTTGAAGGATGTCACATATTTTAAATTATTGTGTGTTAAAGGTTCCTTATATGTTGTTGGATATTGTCAAGAGATCTAGGAAAAATTCTCCACCATCTCATTCCTCTGTCGCACAAGTGCTTCCTCAAACAACAACTTGCTAGGATATTCTACTCCATTATCTATCTTTTCTTCCACTATTGGAGTCCATTTGTGTTTGCAAGAGTGATTGTTCCCAAGTGAAACTAGCTCAATACTCAACTCTTTGCACCCTAACCTCAACAAGGAAATGCACTAAGAAACAATAAGAAGTAGATTACCCTCAGGCTATTGATATGGGTTATACAAGGAATTAAAGGAAAGGAACAAAAGGAAACTAAATACACACACACATGAATATAATATAAAGCATAGTAATATAGTGAAAACCTAACTTCTATTAAAAAATAAAATATAAGAATATTGTATAACATAAACTAGCCATAATGGTGGTATCTATCTAAGAAGAGAGAGATGGTAGTCAAATGCATTTGTAAAAGCTTTTACAAGAGGCTAAAATCATGACCTTTTAACATAAAAAAACGAACACTATATGTCCAAAACCTTGACCCTTGAAGATGAAGCACCAAAATTTTTGTCAGCTTTGAGGTTGTTACTTAGTATATTAAATTCTTGGTGATGCAAATTTTGTATAGAATATTTGTTTGGAGCACACAATATCTCATTGGAAAGAACTACCTAAGGATTCCAAATTTGACTAGGGCCATGAAAAAAGTGAAGCTCATTTGGTTGGTGAGAAGTACCTCTTAGGCCATGGGACAACTAATGCATTTCCTTCTCAAGCCATGTGAGGATATATGGAGTGGAATTTCTATTGAGAGAGATTTTTTTGGCCAATTTCTTGAAAACCAGGAGGCTGCGATTTGTACCAGTGAAGAGTTGTTGGAGTCAAAAGCGAGTTAAGGCTACGTGAGATCCTGAAGAGACTTAGCATAAAATTTTTCACTGAGTGTGTATGTGCTAGAGAGTCAAGAGATGATTACGGCCGGGTGTGTGGTCACATAAGAGAAGAGAAGATCCAAGATAAGTGAAAGCAGGGTCAATGAGTAGGCCAAGTGCATGAATAATGTTGTTATATGTGTCTATTAAGAGAAGAGTGGATCAAGTGTTGAGTGGAATGAGTAGAGGAAAGGTTGTTGAGGAAAAAATAGAGCCATGAGTAAATTGAGGTTGTATATCGGGCTGAGTAAAAGCCAAAGTAATGAGCAGCAAGTTCCCACTGAGCCGACACATGTGGATATAATACGAAAATCCTATGAAATATTTGTATATAGGTTGAGAAAGTTGGTGCCTGTAGATCAAGAAGTCAATGCTTTCATCTGAGTGGGTGTATGAGGAATAGCTTAGGGGTTAGTGCATCTTGCAAGTGGGTGTTTGCAAAACCAATGAGTTGGTGTTTTTTGTAAGCCAATTAAATGTCTACCAAAGAGGGAGTTAATGCTTCCTGCTAGTAGGTGCTAGCCAAATGCATAAGGGAGTTAGTGCTTGCAGTGAGTTCATGCTCACAAAACATGATTTAATTTGAGTGGTGGCATTAGATTAACATCATAACAAAACAAGATTTGTGGTTTTCTCGCTTTATGGGTTTCCACGTTAAATCTCTATGTTCATGTGTGTATACTGCTCATAGTGTTGCTATGATGCTCACAGATGTTTTAAATTGATGTTATTAATATGTTGTCGATTGCTCACATAAATGATTATCAAGTTAAATGAAAACATAAATTAACATTAAAATTAAATTAGCTTTAACACCAATTCACCCACTCTAAGTGTTAATTTTATTTCCAACGAATATTTTTGTAAAATTTTCTTTAATAAAATATTTAAAAACAATTAAAAAAAATTAAATATAATTTAAATGAACCTAAATTAAATAAATAAACAAAAAAATACTAACTTATAAAAGAGTAGATTCTCTTCCCATATATATGACAATTCAAAATGGAAATTCAAAAAATATATAATTAATTATTAAAAAAAATTATATCAAATTGGTAAACAAACAAATTCCAAGAACCACAGTTTTTCAAATTGATATCCCATTTTATAATTTACTCGTAATAATAATAACATGCACATCAAAATGAAAAATGTAAAATTTGCCATTTAAAAAACTGTTTTTTCCTTTTTATTAACATAAAGAAAAATAGGCTATTAATTAAAAAAGAAAAATATCCATAAATAATCATATATATACCCAAACGAAACGAAATTCACTGATTTCCTAGACTTTTGGTATAGTCTTTTTAGCCACTTTGCATCCATATGCTAAGGTGAAAATAAGTGTAAAAACAAAATTATGAATTGTAAAATTCAAATAGTATTACAAGGTTTTAAAACATATTTTTTTAATTAAATGTTTTTTTTTCAAAAATTAAATAAGGGAATTCTTATTTTATGGAATTTTTCTTATTTTTAAGAATTGTATTATTTTGATTAACTTTGCATTTTCCATAAACAATATATTCATTTAATATGTGGATAACAAGAGATTCATCTATCACGTAATCTTTTAATTTGGCAATAGTTTGCTTTAGTGGTCATTTCTATAGGAATGTGGTACTTTATGCTTTGTGGGTTCATGATACATTTTAGTCAATGTGAATAGTTGAAATGGGTTTTAACCTAACATTTAGCACGAGGTAGAATGATTCTTGTATTGATTCAAAATATTTTAGTGATAAATTGTATTTAAAGCATATAGGATGGAAAGGATTGGTTATCAATGTAATTATTTGATATTGTTAAATGAACTTATTTGATATTGTTAAAAGTGCAAGTTTTGTTGAGAATTTTTTAATAAAATACTTATATAAATGGTTCCAATGTTTTATGTGATTTGTGGATTTAGGAAATATTTGTATATCATCAAAATCTTTCTTTGTCCTTAATGGTGTAATGAATGTTTATATCATATATCTAGACTATTCACTTGTATTTTTTTTTTAAACATTTATGAATTACAAAATGGAAATTTCTTTCTTTGAAAGTTACTCTTTGATAAAGGTAAATTGTGCTTACAGATGTTAGAAATAATTGTAATTGCATTTTAGCAAAGACATGTGTAGTAATTTTGTTTTTGGTTATGGAAGTATAAGAAAGAAAATAAAGTTCTTTTACACTATATGTTTAGATAAAAATAGCTTTACTTTTATGATTGTCATGTTTGATTTCTATGGTATATTGCATTGTTGATTTCTTTGCCATGGTGACAATTTCATCTATTGTTCCAAGTACATATTGTTCTGTTGTTGCTAAAAATATTTCAATTTATGTGTATGGTATGAAGCTGTATTGCTAAAAAAGAGGTGTTATGTTTTCTATGCCAGTATGTTGATCCACTAGAAAAATACATTCAACTTCACCATGGTTATAATTAGTCTTGGGTGCAATTTTATAGTTTGTAATATAAATGCTTTAGTTTTTCTTGATGTTGTTCAATGAGATTAGCATGAACATTCAAGGTCACTATCATTTCACCTTTGACATGTGTTAAATCTGCTCATAAAAGTTCATTTAACTTTTGTGATTTGTAAGTATTGCTTTGTGTGTGACAATAACATTTCCAAGGAAATTTTCTTCAACCTAACACTAGCGTAAAGAAATCCATCACTAAACCTAGATTTTGTTGCAATAAGTTTTAAAGCAATGTTTTCCAAACACATAATTCAAAATAAGTTCAAACATTTACAAGAAGAGGAAAAAAGACAAAAAAAAAACATAACACTTATGCCCTCTCTCCAATCTTGTCATTCAACAAAGGCTCGCGCATTATTCATGTTCTATGCAATGCATTGGTGGTGGTTGAATTGAATCCACACTTGTAGGGTTCTAGAGCTTCACTAAAGTACTTACCCCTAAAACATTAAATAGGATTGCATGTATTCCATTAGGTCATGGAAAATTTTCGGGGCTAATATTTGTAGGTGGGCTAATTTTCCATTCTTTCTCCAAAAAAAAAATGGTAATTTCCATTTCTTCTAAAAACAAAACCCAAATTTTATAGTATAAAATTATTCTACTGTAAAAATCAGCAAAAATTTATAGAGACTACAAAATCATTAAAAAATTGAATATTTTCATAAAAATATAGTCAAACATTTTATAATTTGTTATTATAAATTAGTGAGATTTACCAATATTTCTAAATTATTGAATACATTTTCATTATTAACATTTTTTCATCAATTACTTAGAATTTTGAAGATCCTAACCATTAACTTCAAAATATCCAACAATAACTTCATAAACTACAAGAATAACTAAAATACTTTCACTAAAATAACCTTTAAAATAATACATATACTATCTTACATATTAAAAAAATTCCTTAAATTATTAAGATATTTAAAAAGCTAGAATTTAAAATAAAATAAATATAATTATAATTTCACACAAAGATATATATATATATATATATATATATATATATATATATTAAAATTCAACATTTAAACTCCATATGATCGATGCGTCGAATACATAACTTAAGCTAGGAAGACTTAAGAGCATTTGTTTTTATCGTGGTTAAAGTTATCCATTTCAATTACCATACCCACCACGATCACAAAGATCATGTCATTTGGTCGTTGTTCATATTATCAATTTCAAATACTATGGTCCACCATGTCACTTTGGTGCGTATTTTCTCCCGCCCGAATTGGGTGCTTTGGTACGATATTTGATAACAAGATAACAAGGAAAGACAATTATTTAATTAGCATCCATAATATGAAATGGGTGTATCTTTCTCAAGTGCATTTCATTGTAAAGAGTGTATCATCACTGAATTGAACTCATTTACAACGTAGACCATTATAGTTGCACATCTATTACCATGGCAGACATCGATTAGGCACCGCCATATTTGTGTACCAATCCTTGGAACATACAAGTACTATCGCTTTGCTTAGGTAGGGATGTTTCTTTTCCCTTCTACTCTTTGTAGTTAGAGGATTTTATAGATCTATATTTATTCATACTTACTGTAATTGGGGATTGCATAGACTTATTTTGGAAAGGCAAAAGATCAATGAGTTTCCAAAGCATTAAGATAGGATGTGAAATTTACCTATTACCCCTTTAATTTTAATATTTAGTGATGGATTGAAGATAAACCTTGTAAAGCTTAAAGAGATTTATAGCTATAATGAATTTGTGAGTGTGAATTCGAGATTATTTTATAGTTATTTCCATTCCCATATCAAAAAGTGGTTTTTTTTTGCAAGGGATTATATATATGGGTTTTACTTCAAGCTAAATGACATTGAAAAAAAAGTGGTAATAGCTTTTTAGTAAGGTTAAGGAGAGGTTACCTGTTTGGTATGACTCCTAGTTATTATGAGGGGTAGACTCATACTAGTCAAGTATGTGTTGAAGGCTATACTTGTCTATTGGATATCTACATATTACTATGGTTTGGTTCAAGGGAGAATAAAGGAATTGCATTAATAAAATTACAAGGGTCTATGGCCTCATGTTATAATAAAAAGTATATTTCTTGCATCTGAATAGAAGAGTGGATTAGACCTTTAATTAAAATATGGCATAATTCATTAGTAATACAGAAGACCATGAATATAACACTTTTACTAGTAGGTAAATGGCTTATCTAAAGGATGCAAAAATGGAGTGAGATTAAGAATTGACATTGATCCTTTGAATGGATGTGGAGAAGGATATAAATTATCTGAGGATTTAATTGAGCTTCTACATAGAAAGGAATTTTTCTTTTAGAATTAGGCGGCTCATAAGAAATTAATGACAATTTGGAGATAAGAATGGAAGCAAGCTTAGCTCCGAGGTTTGGAAGGGAGACACTGATATGGGTTGTACAAGGAATGAAATAAATGTTAGGAAAGGAAGTGAAACACACACAAATAGAGGGTACAATAATATTGTGAAAACCCAACTTCTATTAATAAATAAAATAGAAAAATATTGTAAAGCACAAATTGGAAAGCATGGTGGTAGTTATCTTTGAAGAGAGATATGATGCCTACATGGTTTGACATACCTATTACAAAAGGCGGAAAACTGACATTTTAATAAATAAATAAATAAATAACCTAGAGGTCCATAACCCTAACCTTAGAGGATGAAGTGCCAAAAGGTTTGTGAACCCTAAGGTGGTTGGTACATCAACATCCTAGAGGTGCAAAGTTTGCATACAATCTCTATTTGGGGCATACAATAGCTCGTCGATAAGACTATTTGAGGATTACAACTTTAAATCCGAGATATAACATGCGTAGCAACCCATGGCCCCTTAAATTCCCAAAAAAATAATGTTTAAGGCCTCAGAATGGTATCGAAAGTTCGAGACCCAAAAAAAATGTAACATTCCTAAATTAGCATGCAGCTAATTGGAATATTAAAATCTAATTTTTCTTTCTTTTTTGATGAATAAGTGGGTAGGGAGACCCATAAATCTCTTTATTAGGACTAAAACCACTTCTCATGTGAAAGTGGATCATCTTTTCAGCTTAATAAAACACCCTTAGGTGTGAAAAGGGGCTAAAGCATGTGGACTGGGTCAACCTTGACCAAATCAACAACGCTGTCATGGAGGAGTGGCATTCAATGAGGGACAACACAGTTTTAGATGGAGAGACATTGCATGGAAGTAGTGTCATTAATGGATGTGGCTTAGGGTTTGGAAGCTCATTTCTTATAAAAGGAAGAGGATGGAAGCCATATTATTCATGTTATGATATGCTTATGTTTTGATTATATGGTATGTTTAGACATATTAGCTTTCTTCGATTGTTTAGCTAAGATTGCAGTGTTGTTTAGCAAAGGGCGTTCTTGATCGGGAATCCCACCTCTATCCTTGAGAAGCCTCATAGGAAGAGATTTTGCACTATATTTCCACATTCAGTTTTCAGGCCAAGCTTCATTCTTGTGGTACAATGCAGTTTCTGTTGAGAGATGTGCTGAGTTGCAGTGTGCAACCGTGTAAGATTGTATTGGGTGTTTTCTGAGCTAGTTTTGCAGTGGAGGGAGGTTTCCTTCCATTGGGAGCCCAATAAAGGAGCCCCTTGGGATTATTTGATATATTTGGCAACAGGCCAAGGTGATTTTATCCCCTAAAGTGCAGTTCCAGTCTAGATCTGCATTGTTTTAGTGAGCTGTTGCAATGGGCAATCCAAAAATGGTCGAAAATCTAAAGTTAAAATCTGGCCAAACCATTTCTGAGTTTTTCTTGGTTTTTTGAGCATAATCCGTGCTTAAAATCCCGGATCATTCTGAGCACTCTAACAGCCTTCCGCACATGGTTCTTCTCCTTAGAAGTAGTAGTTTCCAACAATAGCAGTTTCCTCAGTAGCAGTAGTTTGCTTTCCATTGAAGGGATCATCCCTTCATTGAGAGAGTCCTTTTGGAGGAGTTCTTTCAGATCTACATCAAATTCAACCACCTCCTTCTATGTGCTTTAGTTGCAGTGCATCTTCAACCCTAGGGCTTTAGATCCACCATTCATATTTAGTGTATTTCCGGAAACCCATCCTGGGCTGTCTTGGAAAAGTGTTGAGGAGCATAGATCTCCATTTTTGGCCCTGTATGAGCATGATCTTTTCAGATCCATTTATATATATGTTCTAGCTACAGTATTAGTCACTAAAACTGCGTTGTGCTTGCTTCGGTACTTTGTGTAGTAGTGTATTACATGTTTTGAGTGCATTTTGGCATTGGAGGCTTCTTTTGCCTATTTTGAGGGGTTTGATCCCCAAGATCTTGTACTTATTTATTGTTGTTATACATAATACCATGGATCTATCATTTGGCTCACATGTAATGTGTTGATACTTGCTGCTATTTCCATTATTATGAGCTATATTCCTACTTTTCCGATTTGGGAATATTACAGTGGTATCAGAGCATAATATTGGCTCAGTGTGTGAAGACATTGCAACTATGCTATCAGAAGAAGAAGAAGCTTCTCACAGAAAAGAGAAGGCTTACAGAAGAGACAAAGTCAAGTCTCCATTATTTGGAGAAATGGAGGGAAAGAAGTTTTCATAACTTCTTCTCCAAACTATGCATGAGCTTAAAAGAGAAATCAAGGGAATGAGGAGGGCAAGACATGAAGGTCCCTCAAGAAGATTTGCACATGAAGAAAGCTACATTTCTTCATATTATGGGTGTGAGCACTCAACCACACAATGAGATCTACAACGTAGTACCATGCCTACATTCTTGGCAAGAGAAGAAGGAGGAGAAACACCAAAGGAGGAGACTCTTGCTGACTATCACCAAGAATACGAATCTCAGTCTAGAAGATTCAAGGAGCATCTAAGCTTCCAAGGGTTTTTTCAAATCAAAGAAGATAGAAGACCCAGTAACTACAATAGAAGGAGAGGGTGCATGCAGCACACTTTGGGTAGATTCTTTCTACCTACTTTTAATGGGTCACCCAAGAGCACAGCTAAGGCTTGGGTAAAGGAGCTAGACACATATTTTCAGCTGCATCAAGTTTCAGAAGAGGAAGCCACTAGAGTAGCATCGTTACATCTTGAAGGTAAGGCTTATGCCTGGTGGTTATTTGAATCTTCTTCATTGAATAATGCAAATATATCTACTTATGCAAAGTTCACTAGGAGGTTAGTGAAAATATTTGATTTAAAAAAATCTGAAACTTCCTTGGGAGGAAAACCAAGCCCAAGAAATCAGAACCTTTGCATGAGTTGGAAGGATCCATGAAGCCAACTCCATTTCAGAACATTGTTGAGGGGGTTAAAGATCCGCAACATGCTTTGCTAAGGGCAAAGGCCCCACTTCAACAAGAACTTTCTTCTCAAGAAGAAGACATGAGGATTCCTTTTTCAAAAGGAGATCAAGTCAAAGGATCTCTTAATGATGAGGTATTCTCCATTGATGAGGAGAAGGAAGAGGAAGAGCTGGAAAGATCCTCCAGTGCTGTGACAATAGGAGGAGATCTACTTCTATTTGGAGATAAAGATGAAGCAATTGCTTCAACTAGAGGAGCTCTTGAATCTTTGCAAGAAGTTCCAAAGGATCTTACATATGAAGATCATGAGAAACATGTGTCTATGTTGATAGGCAATGAGACAAAACAATGGAGGAAGTGTGTTCCAACATTGAATGCAATCTTGGGGACACACATTGTGATAGATCATTCCTCTGTGATCAAGACTTTTGACACCAATGAGATGTTGGGTGTACATAGATTGATTACAATTGAAAAAGATACCTTAGAATGTGAGATTTCGCAGAAGGTAGGAGGAAATGAGAAGGAGGGCCAACACCAAATGATGGGGAATATATACACCCATCCTTTTTAGGAGGTTTATGTACAGAAGCGGGAGGATGATTTGTGTAGTGAGAGAAAGGACAAATCAGTCCACTCACATCTATAGTCTGCTCTAGGCCTTGATGTTTCATTACATGGAGGCATTCCACCAGGGAGACCCCCTATTGGAAGAGGATCAAAGAGTTCTCTCAACATGTTTCACCACTCATAGATCTAGGAGGATTGGGAACAGTGGGAGGTCATTGTACAATGCTGAGAGTTTTGGGTAGACTCAAGGAGGAGGGAGACATTCTCCCAACATCATCATTACCCACTCTCATTTTAGATTCTGCGATGTGGGAGGAGCAACATAAAAAGGATAGCAACCTTCCAATACGTACCTTTGGCATGGGAGATGTCAAAGAGGTGGACAACAATATGACAAATGTTCTTTGTGATAGACCATCAATGCTGTCACTATGGAGGATAGATCCATATTGGAAATCCCAACTATTGGTGGATTATTCCAAGGATATTTTCACATGCATGATACTTGATGAATAGCTACATGAAGAGGGCTATTCAGTCCAAGATGAAGTCATCTATTATCATGGAAGGATCTTCTTATATAGAGCCTCCAAGCTCTAGGAGAAGTTGTTACAAAGAGCACATGAAGATTTTATTTTCAGCCATACTTATTCCATGAGAGCCTACAACACTATCATGGAGAGCTACACTTGGGAAGGCTTTGAAGAGGAACTATATCAGCATTTGAAAAGATGCATGGACCATGTGGAGATGGGAGAGACACATAACTCAATGAAGAAGTTACCACAACCACCACTTTCCTCTTTTGGAATGAGAGGGGATCTATCTATGGACCACTCCATTTGTATGAGCAGAAATTTTGGTAAGGAACATGCTTATGTAAATGATGTTTCATTTGATGATTATTTGCATTCCTTTACCATGTATATGCAGGCCATTGCTCCAAGGAGGAGCATTCTTCCATATAAACTTCATGGCCAACTTTGGGCCATAAACATTTCTGAACATGGCCACTCCCTTGGAGGATATAGGGAGATGTTGTATCATTGTGGGTGCACTCCAAAAGCACCAAACATTTCTCACCTTTTCAGCCATTGTGAGAAGACTTGGGCAGCAAGTAAGTGGTGGGGAAACCACTTACCATATCACTATTTGATGCAGTCAGGAGATATACTGTGCTGGTTCCACATGTGGGACTATGATCCACCTCCATTATTGCGTTTGATTGTTTGTATATCACTAGTTTTGATCCCATATGTTGATTATTTTATTATTATTGTTGGGGACATGATTGGAGGGATGACACATTGGTTGGATGTGTCCATTGGGAATGAAACTTCCCACATTTCTTCATGCTTCAAGGGGAGCATGGGACATTATATGGTTGCTACATTATATCGCTTGTTTCCTTATGAAGGGAGCCATATGATTGACTTATGTCTTTTGGAAGAGCCTCTCACATGGGAGGATTTTTTCTATGAATTACCATTCTGGAGGGTGATTCATTTTATATGGGTGATATCTTGGAGGATGGAGCTTCACATGGGGATGAAGGTTCCCTATATTTTGCAGATCTATCCTTGCAGTTGCTTGAGGACAAGCAACATTTGGGAGGGAAGGATTGTAATATTCCTAAATTAGAATGCAGCTAATTGGAATATTAAAATCTAATTTTTCTTTCTTGTTTGATGATTAAGTGGGTAGGGAGACCCATAAATCTCTTTATTAGGAAAAAAAACCACTTCTCATGTGAAAGTGGATCATCTTTTCAGCTTAATAAAGTACCCTTAGGTGTGAAAAGGGGCTAGAGCATGTGGACTGGGTCAACCTTGACCAAATCAACAGTGTTGTCATGGAGGAGTGGCATTCAATGAGGGACAACGCAGTTTTAGATGGAGACACATTGCATGGAAGTAGTGTCATTAATGGATGGGGCTTAGGGTTTGGAAGCCCATTTCTTATAAAAGGAAGAGGATGGTAGCTGTATTATTCATGTTATGATATGTTTATGTTTTTATTATGGGGTCTGTTTAGACATATAAGCTTTCTTCAACTGTTTAGCTAAGATTGCAGTGTTGTTTAGCACAGGGTGTTTCTGATCGGGAATCCCACCTCTATCCTTGAGAGGCCTCATAGGAAGAGATTTTGCACTATATTTCCACATTCAGGTTTCAAGCCAAGCTTCATTCTTGTGGTACAGCGTAGTTTCTATTGAGAGATGTGTTGATTTGCAGGGTGCAGCAATGGAAGATTGTATTGGGTGTTTTTTTATTTAGTTTTATAGTGGATGAAGGTTTCCTTCCATTGGGAGGCCAGTAAAGGATCCCCTTGGTCTTATTTGACATATTTGGCATCAGGCCAAGATGATTTTATCCCCTTCAGCGTATTTCCAATCCAAATCTACATTATTTTAGTGAGCTGTTGCAGTGGGCAACCCAAAAAGGGCCGAAAATCCAAAGTTAAAATTTGGCCAAACCATGTCTGGGTTTTTCTGGGGTTTTTGAGTAGAATCCATGGATAAAATCTTGGATCATTATAAGTAGTATAACAGCCTTCCACATATGGTTCTTCTCCTTATAAGTAGTAGTTTCCAGCAGCAATAGTTTGCTTTCCATTGAAGGGATCAGACCTTCATTGAGAGAGTCCTTTTGGAGGAGTTCTTTCAAATCTACATCAGATTCAGCCACCTCCTTCTATATGCTTTAGTTGTAGTGCATCTTCAACCCTAGGGCTTTAGATCCACCATTCATATTTTGTATATTTTCGGAAAACCTTCCTGGGTTGTCTTGGAAAAGTGTTGAGGAGCATAGATCTCCATTTTTAGCCCTGTATGAGCATGATCTTATCATATCCTTAAATACATATATGTGTGTGTGTGTTCCAGCTACAATATTAGTCACTAAAACTGCGTTGTGCTTGCTTCAGTGCTTTGTGTAGCAATGTATTACATGTTTTGAGTACATTTTGGCATTGGAGGCTTCTTTTGCCTATCTTGAGGAGCTGGATGCCCAAGATCTTGTACTTATTTATTGTTATTATACATAATACCATGGATATATTATTTGGCTCATATGTAATGTGTTAACATTTGATGTTATTTCCATTATTATGAGCTATATTCCTGTTTTTCCCATTTGGGAATATTACAAAAACCATATAAAAACTACCAAGAAGATACATAATTGTTGATTCGATGTAAGAGGTGGGTATCACTGAAATCTTCCTAAATGATTCCTCCTCCCTTAGGAATTAATGGTCTCCATTGCATTAATTTCCCTCTTCAGATGGGGAAACTCCTGCTAAATATGGCTTCTAGTGAGCTACTTGACTTGGCGAAGACGTCTCTCTACTTTTAAAACTCATTAGAGTTGCATGTGTTAATAGTGGGTATACTTTGTCTTGGTTTCCATGATCCAATCCACGATAGCTTGTATAATGTAGCCATGATTTAGTTTGGTGAGGGCCAATTTCTTGGCTACCTCCATGGTGTCCAACAAAGGTGGAAAATATGGTCAAATTAGCTCCATATTAAATACTAAGTGCAAACAAAGGAAAAGGGGAACACTTAATTCAAAATAATTTTCACCCACCACCTTTGTGATTTCCTAAGGCCCATATTAGAGTGGTCCAAGCTTCTTATGGGGACCTGTGAGGTACTCTTTCTATAAATGAAACCATGCCTTGTCACAAACTTGGAACTTATGTGGAACCCTATGCTAGTCATGTCATTTCCTATATTTTGCATTGAATTTCTATAAGATATCATGAAATTTTTGTTGGACATGTTGGATCCATTCAACAAATTTTCGTCAACCTAAGAGTGGGAGGACTTTGTCGATGAAGATGCAATGGGAATATCTACATCAATTGGTGCCAATGGTTGGAACCCTAAGCATATCTGAAAAATAATGTGGCCAATAGAGGTATGGAGGGACCTATTATAGTTACGTTGGACATATGGAACTCTTTCATCAAATGTACACAAGTTCTTGAATTTGTACATGAATAAGATACACATAATCATCTTGTTGACCATTTCCATTTTTCTGTTTTCTTTGGGGATGAAAAACACTCGATTTGGTCAACTTGGTATCCATAAGAAGACCATAGGCTACACCAAAATGTGTTAAGGAACATGTTATCCCTATCTAAAATAATGGTCTGAGGTGGCCCTAAATGAATGTAAACATGTTACAATAATAGTTTAAAAATTGCTTTAGCTATGATACTCTTATTGCATGGCTCCAAAATGGCCATCTTATAAAACTAGTTAATAACCATAAACACACAATCATTACCATGTTTGGTGGAGGGATAACCTAACATGTAATCCATGGTGACTGATTCTCAAGGCTTTTCTAGGGTAGGTAGAGGAGTGTATAACACCTACTTCTTAATAGCTGGTTTAGCAATGGTTTACACCTACTTCTTAATAATAGGTTTACTCAAATTTCAAGTGTAGACACTCGTTGGATACAAAATTAAATTCCACATCTAATGACTACCCATTACACATACTTCTAAGAAGACCGACATTGACAAAAAATGAAGATACATTAAAAAAACATGTGTATCCTCAATTTTTTCCAATGTGAGTCTTCTAAGAAGTATGCATAATGGGTAATTGTTGGATGTGGAATTTAAGTTTGCATCCAACAAGTGTCCACACTTGAAATTTAAGTAAACCTAAAAGGATACAAGCCAAAAATACAATTTAAAAAAGCAATTTTCTTCTTTTCCCTCCAAAATGTATAAATGTAACTCTTTTCAAATTTAAAGGATTTTGATTGGTTTAAATATTATGACATGGAAAATTTCATGGGAACTTTTAGGTTGAAATTTCATTTAATGTATGTTCTATCGAAGTAGAAGGACCTTGTCTCTGGTTCCATTCTATGATTTTCAGGACTAGACAAATGATCTAAATGACTCATCTTCTGCATCCATAATTATTCCTCTTTGCAAGTGTGACAGCTAATCCATTATGGAAATTTTCTTATGATGGTTGGGCCTCAATTGAATTGTTTTGTGCAACAAGTTTTTAGAGTGCTTTCAGTCTTTACATTAGGGCAATGCTGATAATTTTGGTTCTGAATGAATTTACATTAATTAAAGTGTGTGGCACTATGGAGAAAGATCTTAAATGATACTTGAAGTTTCGATCTCTGTTGAAAAAATCCTCTAGGGTTTATGGCTTATCGCTTTAGGAAATAATGGTTTTGTTATTGTTTGAAGGAAATTTTGAAAAGAGGTGAATGCATTTTAATTCTTGGGGTTATGCCTGGAGTTTGAAAGAAGAGTTTCGTTGGGTAAATGAGTTTGACCAATTGGCTCATGACTACTAAAAATCCCCAAGGACTGAACTAGGGCATCACTTGATTCTTCTTATTCGCACTTCTCTATGGATGAACCTTGAATACTGAACCTTTGTTGTCTATTTCTAAAACTCATAACCAAGCCATTATTTAAGGTGCTTATTGTTGATGAAAATCTTTTGATCTTCTAAGTGACATAGCATGAGCATGCTCTATTTTTCATTAATATGTTGATAACACATTCGCTGTGGAATCTTGTTGAAATATCTTTGTCGAAAATCATTGTAACCATCATTGAAGTAGTGCTTATTCCATGTATATGTTGGCCACCTATAGCTATGTATTTTGATCTCTCTAAATCTTGAATTAAACCAAAGAATCCCATATGATCTTGCAAACTAGAGGCATGAACTCTGAAAAATCGTGGCTTTTCCTATATAGTATTTGGTCTAGATATGAACAGAGGATAAAAGTACTAGCTCAAGATTATGTTGTTCATTAAAAAATTGAATAGAAATCCAAAAAGGTTAATGTGTGACTTGACTATTTGAAGAATTACCATAATATTGTTTCCTAAAATTATAATGGAATTTTTGTATTTGGTTGAAACTAGTGTACTAGGAGACATTTCAGATTAAGGAAGTTGCACCTATTATACATTGATTGCAAGGATTTTTTGTTATAGACCTCAACCCTATAAGAACCTGAAGTTGTTCCATCATTAATCTACATTTTCCACACCAACAAAAGACTCATCCACTTTACATTAGCCTATTGAAGGGTTTCCATCTGACAATATTGATAGGTTAAGCATCATGTGACCTATGGACAGTGAGACAATGAGCTATATGACCGTAAGCCTAACCTAAAGGAATAAAAATACAAAAATGACCCTAATGGTAGTATTATCTATGAGAGTATACTTGTATGAAAATATTATGATATCCTTATGATAATATGACCTTTGGGGAAATACTCTTAGATAGCAAAGACTCTTGGCAACAAGTGATATTTGTTTTATATGATAGATTAGTGTATGATAGTGAGTTTGATATGTGATGGTGTAAGTGAGTTGTGATTTTAAATTATTTATGAATAAAGTAATTGACAAAGAGGTATTGATTGATACAGTAGTGATGTAACCATAGTATTTTATTATGGTAACCTTTTGAAGAGGTTAATCCCCTCTGCGGACAGAGGTGATCCCTACTAGCCCAGATCGGGTCTAGCAACAATCAAACACGCTACAGTGCAGGTTCCTAATTTCAAATAAACCGACTTGCAATGAAGGCTTACCTGGAATCCAACGTTGTCGTTTGTAGAAGAGGTGGTGCTCCCGTTCCTTTGCCCTGGCAGATCACAATCCTCACGATCTCCGTGATCGGACACCTGCACATGCAAGAAACAACACAAATGCAAGCATAAAATCCAGTATATACAACTATATGTCAGTCGAAGAGGACATAACTCATGAACATAATCAAGAAAAAGAGTGGAACCATAACCAATAGTCGCTTATCATTAATGAGTCAAAAGAAGAATACAACCATAGCTTCGACGCAACACTCTCCTTTGGCGGGTCATCAGCAAAACATGTCTCAATAAAGCCTGTCAAGGATGGGACAAGCCTCTCTCTCCAGATACTTGGCAACAGTCTCCTTGCTTTGATTTGGCCTTAAGGGAATCAAGAAGGCTCTTGCAGCATAAGGATGTGAAAGCTCTTGGGAACTAGCTTGCAAAGGAGATGGGCAAGCTTTTATAGATGGAGGAAGGGGAGTTGGGATCCCTATAATGATGGGATTGGCCCTATCATCAAGGAAGCTTCCATGAGAGGTGGAAAACCACTTCCTCTCTATGGAAATTCGTAGCCAAACCTCCCAACTCAAGATAGATATCAGTCCAGGGATTTGTTAGGACGAAACTTCCGCCATTTATTTTTAAAAAACACCTCTTAATATGGTTGGCGTGGGTGCGGCTCTATGACAGAGCGCCAATTGGCGCGCCCTCTTTGGAGGATTTTCCCCCTTGGCGCGAGGGCTGAATTGTGGAACCGTGCCAATGGAAAAAGAGCTATTTTTAGGGTTTTTTGCAGGGAGATGTCTTCAGGGCAATGAAAGCTCATATTTAGAGGGATGCAATGAAAGTATTTTCAAGTCTTGTCTCTGCTCACAGGTCATGGAATGAGCCCTCCAATGTGCGGGATGGGGAATGGCAGGGACGGTGACAAATTGCTGTGTAACAGATGCCCCCTAAAGCATGAGGCCCGAGAGAGAGAGAGGGGTGAAATGCTTTACGAGAACATGCCGACTGAAAACACTGCCATCGGAAGACCTGCGGAGTGAAGTACAAATAATGTCTCAGATACATGATATATATGCGTGGCATGGGCGCAGCCATCCATAACAGAGTATACAATAATCGAGATCCAAGGCATGGACGCAGCCATCCAGAGAGGATCGATAAATAGACTCAGGTATGGTCATAGCCATCCAATCAGTGAGTCATGTAAATAATCATAATAATCCACGAAATCGCAGCCTGGATTACAACAGACATAATCCAGGGTCTTGCGCTCCATCTCGACCCGAACAAAGTACAAGTTCAAGCATGCGAATATGTAAGCTGAAGTCGAACATGCAAGAACATCGTCTGATTACCAGCCAATGATGAAAGTTGTTAACAGACACGACAGGAACCACCAATAATGACAATGGCCCTCAAGGTACTATAGGTACAATCTACGGCATGTGAATCAATGAGCTGGCGTCGAACACCCGTAGAATCACTCGATCAGAGGCCAATGATGAAAACTTCACGTTGAATGCGACGAACCTGCCATTGAGGCATGCAGGCTCCAAGGTACCATAAGGGAGTCTCTAGATCAGCTTCCCGGATAATGAGCTGAAGTCGACAGGAAGTGACCTTGATCGAAGGTGGGCCATAATGTTTCCCACATCATCGACACGAGACAAAGGAACATGATGTTTTTTTTGGTGAATCAGGATCATATGAGAATCAGAGGAAGGTTGATACTTTGCAGAGGTCAACTTCTCTTGAACATATAACGGCACAAATAGTGGTTTTGGCAGTATTTGACATCAACGGATCAGAGGTCATGGTGACGAGGCAATGAGAAGATGAGAGGTCAAAAGGGATTATCCAAACCCATGGAGGCAAGTGAAGAACGAGATGAGATGTCCCCAACCCGACACGAATGCAGACAAGTGCCATGTTCAAGAGCGACATACTGCCGACACGACAATGATGTTGGTTCCATTTTTCCCCCACCATTTCTGGCGAGCACCCCAATTATTTTTGATAACAAGCTTGAAGGGGGTAACATATGCTTGTAATATAAGTCTGCCTTTCGGGTGAATCCATCCTAGTACATTTAACGAGCCCTAAGAAGGAAAAACTCGGAGAACATCATTTCGACTGAATCCAATTTCATCAGGGTTTAACGAGTCTGACAAAGGAGGAACTCGACGTCTTTTCATATTTAGAGAGTTTGAAAAGACAACAGAAAAGTAAACTCCAGCGGTCCCTTTTCGTAGATAGTTCCTCGGACCCGAAAAGGTAGAAAACAATATCCGAGAAAACCTCCTAGTCGCGATAGGCTAGGGTATTCCTTTTTTGTAAATAATCCATCCCAGCCTGAAAAAGGGGTAAACGTATACTGGGTAGATGTCGATTCGTGTCCATTTTAACGAGATCAAAATGACAAGGGCCTCGGCAATCTTTTCATGTTTTAGAGAGTCAGAAAAGAGCTGAAAGATGACTCCAAAGTGACTTTTTCGTGTATTTACCGAGTTCGAAAAAGTATAAAATACAACTCACTTCACCGTTCAAGTCGCGTAAAAAACCTGTTGTTGCACAAAAAGCAAGTGTAAAACCCATTTTTGACAAAATATATTAAAATATTCTGAAAAATAACTTTCAAAACCTATTTTGAGTTCAAAAAGTTATAAATATGTCAAATGGTAAAAATAAAATTACTTTTCACTTTTTACCTCACTGAAGAGCAGCAGTGGTCCATTTTGTGTGCAAACTTCTGACGGCGATTGCGACCGATTCGGGCTACCATTCAGATTCCCGTCTGTTCTAGGTAAGAGGCGCTTCTTTGTACTCCATTTCAATCCATTTTTCATAAATTTTTATTGCATATTAGACTTCTGTGAGGAATTTTTAAATTTTTAGGGCTCTGCCCATTGGCGCGGGTATCCGGCACGGACCTACGCCAATGGCATTTTATTTCCAAAGGGCCCACGCCAACTGGCGCGACTGTTGCCAGCGGAACAATCCAATTTTCCGTTTGAAATTCCCACACAATGAATGAATTGCATGAATTTTTTAAGGATAGCAGAGGTCTAATTGAAGTTGTTTGACCATGTGAATGCAGGCAACCGATCAAAATGGTCATTGAGTGGAAAGAGAGGGAGCACGGGGAAGAGGATGAACAGGCCATGGAGAATGAAACTTGCATGAATGCCCTTAAGAACTGTGGGCTTAAAAAATTCTTCCTAACACCTTGCTTAGGAGCTCAGCCTGAGCTCCTACAGTACCTGATCAGCATATGGGACAAACATGAACAAGTGTTCAAGTTGCGGGACCAGGTATTAGAACTGGAGGTTTCTGATGTATACTTCATAACCGGACTATCGCGCAGAGGTCCGGTACCCATATTGATAGGGAGTAGACCGTCTGGTGAGAAGATGGAGCAAGTGATGGCACGAGTGTGCCAAGGGGCACGACTGGGATCAGGAAGTGGAAAGGTGGACATCCATACTATTCCTGATCTAGCACTCAGGGTAGTGCTTCATACCATCACGCGGGCCGCGGGATCACAGGCACCGCACAAGGCAACAAAGGCCCAAATCTTACTGGCTTCAGAGTGCATGAGTCCCCTATTATTCGACTGGGCCACAGCAGTGACAATAAACATCAAGAGACAGCTCACGAAGTGTAAGCAGGCCAAACTGAAATAGTTTGGTTACGGTTCTATCTTGGAATCGTTTATTCTGGAACGATTACCAATATTCCAAGGCCAAGGGGCTGTAGTAGCTGAGTCGATTCCACGAGAGCCAAGAATGGCTCGTTGGGCGGCACTAATGCCCAGAGCTGGAGGAGGCCAACAGATGTCCTGGAGGCCGGAGTTTTTTGGGTGGTTGCGGCGTCATTTGATTGTAGTGGAAGACTAGCCATATGCAGGAACCGATTTCACTGGAGACCCAGATCTCCCACTTTCGGAAGGAGATGATTGGGACGAGGAGTTGGGTATGACCTCTTCTCTTTTTTATTTTTATATTTTATGTTTTTTTGGTAATACATGTTCTTTCTGACACATTTTATATACATGCAGACGTGGGCCTAGAGAGACCAGCCAGTATGTCTCCTATCGCGCGGAAGACTCTTCCCGCACCTGATCCTCTGGCAGAGGGTGCAGAGGGGGGGGAGTTGATCCAGAATCTCGAGGGTATTTCCCGAGGGATCCCAGACTACGCCCGACTGGCAGATGTACCGATGGCGTACCAGAGACATACGGTGGGAGTGCCTAGTCACCTCCACCAACTTCTGAGACGCTTAGTGCGTGCAGTCACTTGTTATCATGAGCACCATGCGGATTAGACTCCTAGGGCTTTTATCATGCATATTTTTTGAGAGACATGTCGTCTCCAGATGTATTAATATGAACATGTATATTTTTGATTTAATGTGATGCACACTATGCGAACATTAAATATCTATATATATACATATCTATTTCTGGATGGATTTTCCTTTTACATGTGATGATGATTTACATTGCGCAAATGTCTATCTAGAAGCAAATTAGCTACTGTATCAGTTAACGCATTCATATGCCTGGGTATATGTTGATATGTAATATAGTCAAAATTTCTTTCCAGTAAACGAATACGCAGATATAGACGTAAAATGGATGGGTTTCTTACTGAATAGTGTCCGTTCAGTTGTAATACTACAAGTTGCGAGTCTAGATACACAAGTAATTCACGGATACCGAGGTTTACAGCCTCGGTCAATAATTCTAACACAATACTATATTCCGCGATGTTATTTGTAGTACGTCCCAGACACACACCTTGCAGGTTGACCAACTCACCAGCAGGATCATAGATTACCCAGGCCGCCGAAGACAGATTCCTGGTACTACGAGAGGCACCATCCGCGAAACCAACAAACGGATTGATGGACATCTGCACAATCAGGAAGACCCGATCAGCAGAAAGATGTTTACATCGCAAACCACACCACACATGCACACAAATGAAATAACACACTTATGTACACACACCACACCAAAAATGACTTCAAGCGTAGTATTTTTTCAGGTACAACCCATTTTTGCGCTGCGCCAGCGGAACTCCTTCATAATCTATAAGCTCAAAACCCCCATTCTTCAAAACGCGTTTTACTATGTAGGGCCCATGCCACATAGGTTGGAACTTACTGGCCCCAAGCTTGTCATGTGCTTGATCGTATAGGAGGACAAGGTCTCCTTCAATAAAGGAACGTGGAGAAACTGATTGATCAAAGTGAGCTTTGATCCGCTTCTTTTGTGCTTCAATGACTAAAGCAGCTAAACGATGGGTTTCATCTAACTGTTCCAGATACAAAAGATGCTCTTCCTCAGCAGAAGTATCGGGTAGAAGTTCCACAGCTAATTTCAAAGAAGGAATCTCGCATTCAACCGGAAGAGTTGCTTCCAGACCATACACCAACTGAAATGGTGTGAATCCATTTGCACTCTTTGCAGACGTCCGATATGCCCATAGAGCTGAGAATAGTTGGAGATGCCAATTGGATTTGTGAATACCAACTGTTCGTTGAAGCATAGTGACCAAAACCTTGTTCACTACTTCAACCTGGCCATTTACCTGAGGGTAATATGGCGTTGAGCTATCGTGACGTAAGCCCAATCTTGAAGTCAGCTCCGCCATCATATAATCTCAGAAATTAGTACCATGGTTAGTAACGATGGCTTGAGGAACCCTGAAACGTGAAATGATGTGGTTGAAGATGAACTGAGCAGTCATCTTACCGTCGGCAGCAAGTGTAGGCATCGCTTCGGCCCACTTAGTGAAGTAGTCGACATCGATGATTATATACGCATGCCCCCCGGCCGAATGAGGGTTACACATCATAAAGTCCACGCCCCATTTCACAAAAGGGCCGACGGTAATAACAGGATGCAAGGGGAGAGGCGGCGCGCGCATCTTGTGCTGAAACACCTGGCACGCGTGACATTTGCGGACTGCAACGATACAGTCTTTGAATATGGACGACCAGAAGTAACCGGCTCGCAGAATTTTCTGGGCAGTGGCATATCCGGACATATGTCCACCATAGGCACCACTATGGCAGTCATTTAGGACCCTTTCAGCCTCTTCCAAGGTTAGGCACCGACGGAGCACTGAATCTACTCCAACACGGTATAAGGTATCTCCTACGATGCGGTGGGGTTGAGATTGATGCCGAATTCGACGTCGGGCATCTTTAGTCAACTCAGACCGAAATGTGGAGGTCTGAAGATAGACAATTATGTCGTCGTACCAAGGGTCACGAGTACTAATGAGGAAAAGAGTTTCATCTGGGATATGATCCTCGAAGTGTGAAGGAGTGGAGTCTGTCGGGAGTGAGCATATAAGATCCACGAAAACAAGTGATTTGGTTGACTTGGAAGTAGTGAACTCTAAGTCAAACTCCTGCATGATAACGATCCATTTGGAGTATTTTCCCCCCAACAATTGTCGAGAGAGAATATATTTCATGGGGTTGCAATCCGAAACCACTGTTATTGTATGCAACAGGATGTAGTGGCGAAAATGCTGCACAGTGTGTACTGCGGCTAACACCAACTTCTCGACGTGATCATAACGTGTTTCTGTATCAAGAAGGTTTCGTGATAGATAATAAACAACATGTTCATTACCATCATCATCATCCTGCACCAGAACCATAGCTATGGTGCTAAATGCGGCGACAAGATACAAAGTGAAATCGCGACGATAATCAGGAGGACAAAGAAAAGGAGCATTAACCAGTAACGTCTTCAGCTTCTCAAAGGATTTCTGAGCAATTTCATCCCAATGGAAGGGAACGTTCTTCTTTAATAGGTGCGTGAATCCTTTAGCCACCTCCGTGTAGTTCGGGATAAAGCGTCGAAGGAATTTTTCTTTTCCTTGCAGACTCTGCAACTGATATAATGAGGAAGGTGATGGGAGATTGATGATGGCCTCGACTTTTAAAGGGTCAAGGTGAATTCTGTCTTTGGAGACTATGAATCCCAACAGATGGCCAGAATCTATGCAAAAGACGCATTTATGAGGATTAAGCCTAATGTTGTAGCGCCTACAGCGAAGGAAAATCTGGTGGAGGTGTTTAGGGTGGTCCTCTCGCATAGTTGAATGAGCTGGCAAGTCATCCAGATAAGGCTGAACGATATGGCAAATGTCATGGAAAGCGTAAGACATCGCACGCTGAAAAGTGGCTCCAGCGTTCTTCAAGCCGAACGGGAGCTTTTTATACGCGAAAGTACCCCATGGATAGATGAATGTAGTCTTGTGCTGATCAGCAGGTAGAATTTTGATCTGATTATACCCCGAAAAACCATCCATTAAGGAATAGATCTCACTTCCGGCACATTCATCGATGATCTGGTCTATGAACGGAGTGGGATAATTATCCTTCGGACAGGCACGATTGATGTCGCAGTAATCAACACAGACCCTAATAGTACCCTGCTTTTTATCGACAGGGACAATGTTGGAAACCCATTCTGTGAGGGGGATGGGATAAATAAAGCCCGCGTTTAGAAGTTTTTCAACTTCTGCCTTAATTGCAGTGGCTTTACAAGGATGCATTGGGCGTAAGTGTTGGCGCACAAGCTTCGCACCAGGGTAGGTTGGAATCTCATGCAATACGATACTGGGATCAATCCCAGGCATTTCCTTGTAGGACCAGATGAACACATCTCTGAATTCTTTAAAAAGATCAGTATAGACCTGTATCTCATCAGGAGAAAAAGTCACTCCCACGTGTATATTCTCAACGATCCCCGATTTAACGGAGATGTTGATCGGGATGGTTTGAGTGATATTACTCAGGTTTCCCTCCGAAAGAACCTCATGTGTCAAAATGGGCATTTGGAGAGGAGGAGTAGGAACCTGAGATGCATAACGCTCTAGAAAATCTGACATTGCCCCCAGGCTAGGCATGAAAGAGGAACGATGATGTCCATCACTCCAAGGCAGCTCCTTAAGAGACATTGTTTCAAAAATGTCTTCATCGGAAGGAAAAGTCTCCTTGAGAGGATCAGGTGAATCGGCCTGACCAAGCCAGGGGGATTGAGAGTAGACATCTAGAGCCATGCTCAAAGGAGCATGCTGAGGAGGTGGAGGATGAGATGCGGCAACAATTTCATATTAGCTAATCTCTACTGGAGTCAAGGGCATTGATTCTCCAAACTCAAACACCTACTCAGGCGTAGGAATGAGCCAGGGGTCATCAGACCTGGAAATCATGTTAACTTGAGCGGTGTACGGTGGTGGTGCAGGAAAAATATCCATGAGGACGGGGTCCTTGAAGAGACCAGGTCCTACACTGTCAGGGGGATTTGGGATCTGATCCACATATGGGATGTTGTTCTCGGAGGTGGAGGTGAAGAAGGACAACTAATCCACCGTGACGATTTTGCCCTCATGAGGGAACTTAAGGAGTCGAAAAACGGTGGATGGCACGCATAGCATGGCATGAGTCCAGCTACAGCCGAGAAGTATGTTGTAGTTGAGCCTAGCTTCAACCACTTCTACTTCTACGTTGACAGTATTTCCCTGTAAAGTAATCGCTAAACTCTCGAGAACACCCAGGGGTTTGGATTCCTGACCATCAAATGCCTCTAGGGCATTGGGAGAGGACGAAAGGGCTGGAGATCCAATGGCCTTCTAGCAAGCGGACGACATGATGCAGGTAGAAGCACCTTCATCCACAACGGCCCTATGGATGTTAAGACCGTTAATCCCGACTTGAATAACAAGAGCGATCTGATGTGGAAGCCGGGGGGTGAAATTCTCTAAGTCGAAGGTGAGAAGACTTGAATCGGCGAGATCAATGCCACCGATTGTAGACAACAAAGCCTTCCGTTGCGAAGGAAAACATTGAAGAACTTCTAGCGCAGACATAGTAGAAGGTGCCTATGCAAAATCCTCAACAATACTGTAGTGCTGAGCGGCACAGGCATTCAGATTATAAGAAGATATTCGTAAAACACCTTTAGAAGGTGGCTTCACAACAGGTTCAGGAGTAGGCTTCTTGATTTCCAACGAACCGGAGACAGGTGGGGGAGGTGGTCCATCCGCAACTGCCTTCCCAGGTGCCTGCCGCTATTCGTTGTAATCCTTTGAACGAGTGGCAACAGAGATAGGTGCAGCACTATTCATCATAAAAACTTGGGACCCAAATGGTGCAGATGGTCAAGGTTGTTCAACCATCTGGGTCTGCTGAGATGGGAATGGCTCTTTAAGAACTGTCGGAGTCCCTTTGGAGCCTTTGAGAAGTTTACTAACTTCAGATCGTTGTGGACAATCCTTGGTATAATGGTCTCCTTCACAAATGAGGCAGGGGTACTTCGGTTTACATTGAGAACCATCCTTAGTACGAGATTTGGATTGTGGCTTTGGGGCGTCGGATTTGGATTTACCTTTGCCCTTCTTTTTCCCCTTGGAGGTTTTCTCCGTAGGATTGGCCTGAACGGCATTAACCTCTGCGGTTTTTCCAGAATCGGTAGGGGTGGGAGGAGCAGAATTGTTGGATGAGTTAGACTTCTGCTTCCCATTCGAAGATTTCTTCGAATTCTAAGAGACGGAACCAATGACACCATCCACTGCAGGGGTAGGTGGAGCCTTAGAGGTTCCAGACCGTGGAGCATCAGGCAAGATATCATAAAGCGTGTCGGGCTGAGAATATACAAGATCTAGATATTAGGCACGTGCAATGGCTTGTTCCTCGGTCACACACGCTCCCATCGCAATATCTTAGGCAATTTTGTTCACGAAGGAGGTGGTGAACCAATGAGTTAGTATCTGATCAAGTATATGAAACTTGATCAGTCTACGACGGCGCCGCCACTCATGAATGTGATTATAAATGTGAGTGGCTTTATCCTGCTTCAAAGAAGTTAGGAGGTGCGTCCCGGCTTCATAGTGAACCGGTAACTGAAAGTGCGTCAGAAAAGCCATGGCTAAGGAGTTGAAATCTTGGAAGATGCCACGGGATAACTTGATGTACCACTTAGCAGCAGCTCCAGTCAAAGTGCGCTGGAAGAGGTGCAGACAAATAGAATCATCGACCCAAGAGTTAGACGAACACCAAAGATGATACGTCATCACATGCACTTGGGGGTCCTCCCCAGCTTTACCCTCAAACTTGGGGCAATCACCTGGTATCTTGGTAGGAACCGGAGGCCAATAAGGATTATGCAAAATCGGATCATTGGTCAATTTTGAAACATCTGGCAACTCCAAGGTGGCCAGGAACGGTAATGGCGAATTGACCGGCATGCCAGGCCTGGGATGAGGGCCGGTACCCATACTCCACGCTTGTTGGGAATATCCTTGCCCCCAGGGGTTCTGTCCCGTAGGATTCTGACTGTAGGGGGTGTAGGTTGTATAACCAGACTGATTTGGCTGCTGGTATCCAACGTGTGGGGCTTGATAACCAGAGTACGGACCTTGATTATATGTCGGCCCAGAATAAGCAGCATTTGGATTTGGCTGTTGAGTATAGGTATAACCGGGTTGATGAGGATAATACTGAGAGCCTCGGGGCTGGTTATAATTCGGTTGAGATTGACCATGAGGATAATAACCGCCCCGGGGGTGAGTCGGTTGCTGATAAGTGGAACCCTGCGGTGCCTGATAACTAGGGCGCAGCTGTTGATTTGGCTGCGGAATTGAATAAATCGGCTGTTGGGTAGGGTTAATGGAATGAGCGGGCTGCCCTAAGTGAAGAGGTTGACCCTGCTGAACGGGCTGCCATGAGTGAACAGGGTGACCCGGATAGACAGGCTGGGTCAGTTGCGTAGGTTGACCTGGCTGTGAAGGAGCCCCAGGTTGTGCCGGATGGACCGGTTGGTCTGGTGGAGGAATAGAGCCAGGTGGTTGCTGGTAACCGGTTTGACCTATAGCAGGACCATAGGATGGTCCCGACTGATATGCAACGTTGGAAACAACAGGATACTATGGTTGCATAGGCTGAGAAGGCTGGATTTTCTCCCCAGGACCATAGACCGGTCCCAGTTGGTACCCCGACTGAGGCTGCACAGGTTGATCGAAAGGGTTGTAATACTGTCCTTGCGGACCGTACGATGGCCCTTGCTGGCCTGCAGGATAGCCTTGCACGGGCTGCACCTGTGGGTCATAAGGATAGCCAGGTTGGCCCGAAGTTTGGCCTTGGAAAGGTTGCCCTTGCGGGTTATAAGCCTGGATATAAGGTAAACCTTGAGCATGGAGGTGAGCCTCAGGAGCGGGTAGATGCAAAATGTCCCCGTGCTGATCGTACTGATCTAGAAAAGCATACACAGGTGTACCATCCTGTGCATAGTGCGAAAAATAAGAGCGGTTGGGATCTTGGGAGGATGGTCCAACCTCGGGGTTCGGCTGTTGTAGGGACAACCGATACTCCTCCAGAGAGATGTTCTCCGGTATAGCAGTCGCTAAATAAACGTCTTCAGGAGGCGTCATAGCCCTCGCGAAGGGTGCCATGACTGCGGGTGCAGAGGCAGCCACACAGACAGTGGGCTGAGAGGGTACAGAAGTGACAGGTGTCCGAGGAGACACCCCCAATGAAGGAGCAACTGGCCTCGTAGAAAGATCTGACACTCCCATAGAGGTTGCAGCGGAAATGATCTGACCCAAGGATCTATACCCTGCTGGCAATGAGAGACCGGATGATGACGTAATAGCAGGTTCAGAGTCGTCTCCCAGGAATAATCTCCGAGGAAATAACTGGTAATCTTCACCGGACGTTGAGACTTCCTCACTGGAATCACTCATGTTTGAGCCTGCCGCTAGATCTCGTAATAGACGACAAGGACTAGGAGGAAAAAAAGCAGCTATAAAAGGCAAACCCGATGTAAGAGAAAGGAAATCAGCTCCTAATCTCAATTCAGAAAAAGGGTCGGGAAAGGGCCAATTGAAATCAACTGGTCCTCCAAAGGGTTGCTCAGCAAGAACCGGTCCCTCGTCGGGAAACTCGGAAACAACGGGCTGTTGTGGTTCAGCAGAGGATTGGGAAACCTTTGATGAATCGTCCGTATAAGGACTACCAGTAGATGAAACCGGGGGTTCCGCCACTGTGGTAGCAATGATAAGAGAAAAATATCAAACACACACATGGGCTGAAAAAGTGTCAAGACACACAATCAAATGGTCAACAAGCAGAATCTAACAAGGTGTGTGATCGTGGGTGATTAATTTTTACCACATTGAAAAATAAGAAACTTCACCGTTTCATGTTTTAAGAGTCGAGAAACAGTCGAAAAGGTGACTCTATCTCTTTGAGATTTGACACAAGCGTGAAAGGACAAGCGCTTAGTGATCCTTTCAAATTTAGGGAGTTAGAAAAGATCAAATGACTACTCAGGAATACTAGGCAAAAGGGTGTACCAAATAACCGTGAACTGCAATATACATCTCGGTTCCAATAATGAAAGAGAAATTAACCAAGGACTTTCCATACGTGTAGGCAATCTCCCCGAATGCTGTGTTCGGTGTATCACAGGTATAGGGCGGCAGACTCGGCTTCCTATGGATAACGGATTGAAACCTAGTGGGGTCTCCCTTTATATACGTGACGGTACGGCGAGCACAAGTCTGTACTAGTGCTGTCTAAAGCCAAGAGGCGAATGACAGCTACTAGGTTTAAAGACGTCGGAACACGTCTCTAGGGTAGACCTCTAAATGTGTTTCGTTAGATTTCAATGCTGCCTTAGTGTAAATTGAGTAAATTTTAAAGTTTATCTTCAATTACGTTTCAGTTTTCAGGCCCTAACGAATGTGATGTCTCAAAAACTCCTAAATGCAAAACTACATGCCACAGTATATCATTTCGTTTGATGAAAGCGAGCTATAGAAGAGTTAAGAGCTTTTACACAATCAAAATGATCGGAGGACAACCAGTGATATCTCTAATGCAACTAATGAAACTAAAAACTTTTCTTTCAAAGTCACTAATTACTAATAACACTGAAAATATTTTAATTTGCATTAATCAATCAAAAGCAAAAGAGATTTTTTTTTTTATATATATTTTCAATGTTTGATAGCTAGATGCACTAAACAAACCGAAAACAAATGAGAAGCAATTCGAGAAATGATATTAAGAGAGCAAAAACAAGCAGATTTCACTCAATGGCACAAACAATCAGATCTCAAATCGACCAAAAGTCTCTCAAAACCAAGAAAAGTCCCAAAGACACTAATGAGCTGTGTAATCTAGGCCCAAAATGAAGCAAAGTGAAATTCGAATGAAAACGAAATCAGTCACTCAAAAAGCGCAATAAAATGATAGACAACTGTCAAAGGAATGCAAGGAAGCAATCCCAAAGTCTACTAAACGAATGAAATCCAAAAACTCCCAAGGGAGGCTCGACTCACAAAAGTACCTAGATGTCCTAGGGCTCGAATGAAAAATCGAAAGAAATAGGCAAACAACCAAAGGATGGAGGTTACAATAAGTCAAATTAGGCTCCAGTGCACTCAAACAGCTGAAAAAACAAGATAAAAATCACAAGTCATTCCCAGAAAGCATGAAACACAACAAACCCTAATAGCTCACGGGATTGGCGTGACTGTGAGCTTGAAATTAGCACTAGAAAGGCAATGGCTTGGGTGATACACAAGCAACCTGTGCCAATGGGCGCGACTGTCACTCTGAAAAGCGCGCCAGACAAGTTTACTATGGGAAAATGAAAAATAAGCAATCTCAGACACAAACAAGTGATAACAAGGCTAAAACAAAGCCAAACAAATAGAAAAACCAGTCCAAAGAGTTGACCAAGAAAGCAAGGCCAAGAAATTGACCGAAAAGAGAAGAAAACACTCCAAGTTGTTCAGTTCGTAAACTAAACCGGAGATAGACTGAAGCAGTGTTGATCTACTCCGCTAATGCAGAGAAAAAGTGTTTCAAAGGCTATCTGGCTGCACTTTAGGCTCCGTCTATAGCTTACAAATCAAACAACAAGCTGAATCCCTAGCGGAGTCGCCAAATTGTTGAAGAGGTTAATCCCCACTGCGGACAGAGGCGATCCCTACTAGCCCAGATCGGGTCTAGCAACAATCAAACACGCTACAGTGCAGGTTCCTAATTGCAAATAAACTGACTTGAGAGGAAGGCTTACATGGAATCCAACACTGTCGTTTGTAGAAGAGGTGGTGCTCCCGTTCCTTTGCCCTGGAAGATCACAATCCTCACGATCTTCGTGATCGAACACCTGCACATGCAAGAAACAACACAAACGCAAGCATAAAATCCAGTATATACAACTATATGTCAGTCGAAGAGGACATAACTAATGAACATAATCAAGAATAAGAGTGGAACCATAACCAATAGTCGCTTATCATTAATGAGTCAAAAGAAGAATACAACCATAGCTTCGATGCAGCTTTCTCCTTCAGCGGGTCGTCAGCAAAACATGTCTCAATAAAGCCTGTCAAGGATGGGACAAGCCTCTCTCTCCGGATACTTGGCAATAGTCTCCTTGCTTGGATTTGGCCTTAAGGGAATCAAGAAGGCTCTTGCAGCATAAGGATGTGAAAGCTCTTGGGAAATAGCTTGCAAAGGAGATGGGAAAGCTTGTATAGATGGAGGAAGGGGAGTTGGGATCCCTATAATGATGGGATTGGCCCTATCATCAAGGAAGCTTCCATGAGAGGTGGCAAACCACTTCCTCTCTATGGAAATCCATAGCCAAACCTCCCAACTCAAGATAGATATCAGTCCAGGAATTTGTTAGGACGAAACTTCCGCCATTTATTTTTAAAAAACACCTCTTAATATGGTTGACGCGGGTGCGGCTCTATGACAGAGCGCCAATTGGCGCGCCCTCTTTGGAGGATTTCCCTCTTGGCGCGAGGGCTGAACTATGGAACCGCGCCAATGGAAAAAGAGTTATTTTTAGGGTTTTTTGCAAGGAGATGTCTTTAGGGCAATTAAAGCTCATCTTCAGAGGGATGCAATGAAGATGAAGTCTGTCTCTCATTTCAGGTCACACGAGCTCCTCCAATATGGATGGGGACAAGTGACTCGAAAATTTTTTGTGTAATAGATTCCCCCTAAAGCATGAGGCCCGAGAGAGAGAGAGAGGAGTGAAATGCTTTACGAGAACATGCCGACTGAAAACACTGCCATCGGAAGACCTGCAGAGTGAAGTACAACTAATGTCTCAGATACATGATATATATGCGTGGCATGGGCAGCGCCATCCATAACGGAGTATACAATAATCTAGATCCAAGGCATGGATGTAGCCATCCAGAGAGGATCGATAAATAGACTCAGGTATGGTTGCAGCCATCCAATCAGTGAGTCATGTAAATAATCATAATAATCCACGAAATCGCAGCCTGGATTACAACAAACACAATCCAGGGTCTTGCGCTCCATCTCGACCCGAACAAAGTACAAGTTCAAGCATGCGAATATGTAAGCTGAAGTCGAACATGCAAGAACATCATCTGATTACCAGCCAATGATGAAAGTTGTTAACAGATGCGAAAAGAACCACCAATAATGACAATGGCCCTCAAGGTACTATAGGTACAATCTACGGCATGTGAATCAATGAGCTGGCGTCGAACACCTGTAGAATCACTCGATCGGAGGCCAATGATGAAAACCTCATGTCGAATGTGACGAACCTGCCATTGAGGCATGCAGGCTCCAAGGTACCGTAAGGGAGTCTCTAGATCAACTTCCCGGATAATGAGCTAAAGTCGACAGGAAGTGACCTTGATCGAAGGTGGGCCATAATGTTTCCCACATCATTGGCACGAGACAAAGGAACATGATGTTTTTTGTGAATCAGGATCATATGAGAATCATAGGACGGTTGATACTTTGCAGAGGTAAACTTCTCTTGAACATATAATGACACAATAGTGGATTTGGCAGTATTTGACATCAACGGATCAGAGGTCATGATGACGAAGCAAAGAGCAGATGAGAGGTAAAAATGGATTACCCAAACCCATGGAGGCAAGTGAAGAACGAGATGAGATATCCCCAACCCGACACGAACGCAGACAAGTGCCATGTTCAAGAGCGACATACTGCTGACGCGACAATGATGTTGGTTCCATTTTTCCCCCACCATTTCTGGCGAGTACCCAAATTATTTTTGACAACAAGCTTGGAGGGGATAACATATGCCTGTAATATAAGTCCGCCCTTCGGGCGAATCCATCCTAGTACATTTAACGAGCCCTAGGAAGGAGAAACTCGGAGAACATCATTTCGACTGAATCCAGTGTCATCAGGGTTTAACGAGTTTGAAAAATGAAGAACTCGGCATATTTTCAAATTTAGAGAGTTTGAAAAGACAACAGAAAAGTAAACTCCAACGGTCCCTTTTCGTAGATAGTTCCTCGGACCCGAAAAGGTAGAAAACAATATTCGAGAAAACCTCCTAGTCGCGATAGGCTAGGGTATTCCTTTTTCGTAAATAATCCATCCCAGCCCGAAAAAGGGGTAAACGTATACTGGGTAGATGTCAATTCGTGTCCACTTTAACGAGATCGAAACGATAAGGGCCTCGGCAATATTTTCATGTTTAGAGAGTCAGAAAAGAGCTAAAATATGACTCCAAAGTGACTTTTTCGTGTATTTACCGAGTCCGAAAAAGTATAAAACACAACTCGTTTCACCGTCTAAGTCGCATAACAAACTTGTTGCTGCATAATAACTCGATATGTCTGTAATACTGCTTGGTTGTTACAATGAGAAAGTTTTCTGAATTATAGTGAAATGAAAATATGGTGTTAACCTTTACATGACAGCGAAATCTAACTTGAAAATAAACTAATATGACAATGACCTTCTTTAAGAAGTGATTTGGATATATGGCATTGAATTTTGTTACATAGAAGTGAACCTGTGGCGGTATCTCTTGTAACAATTATTGATGTTATAGTGATATTCATGAGAGTTCTCTTAGTCTTTGATAGTGCTCTTGATACTTGACAATTTTCATGGTACATGACAGTCTTCTTGATATATAGAATTTATATGACAATAACCCTTGGTCTAGAAGTGACCTATGTTGAAAAAAGGAGGCTATTGAGAAGTTAATATTAGAACACTACTAAAGTGTATCAGTCAGAGTTGTGACAATTCCTAGGGCTTGGCAGCGAAAATGAACAAGTATATGACAACAGGACTCTTGACATCAGATGAGGTTGAGAAAAGGGATACTTATAATAGGATACTTGATAAAGTTGGTTGTCCAGCCAGAGTTTGGTGACTTTTGATGCTAGGGTTTAATGGTTTGATGCAAGTTTAGATGTTAGGTTTTTATGCTTAGTTTTATCAGAGGCAGATTTGATTGATAGAGATTGTGTTACAATTATATTATATTTCAGTTTTCTTGGATCGATTTCGAGCACAAGTGGATCAAGTGTAAAAATTGTGAAATGTGGTCCATTGATTGATCAGGGTGGTAGGGTGGTGCAAGATAGAAGAGTTGAGTCTCCTTCATGTTGGAGAACAAGAACACTTCAAGGTGGTAGGGTGGTGCTACGAAACTTTAGAGCCTACATAGGGCATTGAAGCGTTTGTCCAATTGTAGCTGGTAAATAGCGTGTTGGAGCGTCCTTCAGTTTGGAGCTTGTAAATAAGGGTGTTGGAGCATCCTCTGGGTTACAGTTGGAAAATAGAGTATTGGAGGATCCTACAGGTTGGAGACTGTAAATCAGGGGGGCGGAGCATCATTCAGTTGGAGTTGAAAAATTTATTTAAATATTTGAATACAATATTATGAAGCATTCGGTGGTTTTTGTCTCGAAGGGGTTTCCACCTAAAAATATATGTTTCTATTGTCTTTATTATTGTGCATTGTTTAATCGTGTTGATGAATGTTAATATTGTTAGGTCCCTATATTACTAGTATAGTCCCTTATTGTTATTATTGTACCCTTGTAACCCCCATTTTATTATTATTGTGCCCTTAAATTATTATTGTTAGGTCGGCTAGGATTACATTGTGGCCCACTAGGGTTACATTATGGCCCCATGGACTCCTATATATAGAAAGGAGGTTTTGTAAATTGGTTCATTTATGTAATGTATTGGAGGTTGCCCCCTCGAAGTGGCTCATTTCTAAGGCGTTTATATCTCTTTTCTTCTATTTTTGGAGCTGGTTACACAACAAATATTCATCTAATGCTAATAAGAAATATTTCTCTATAAAGTTAAAAACATACTAATTTATAAGAAATACTAATCCACCACGCTCTCAATATTTCAAACAATTGGTATCATAGTGAGGTTCCTTGAGTAACGACATAATAACTATAAGGTTGATCTCAAAGTGTAGAAATGGGAAGATAAAAGAAGTAAGACACCAAGAAATCAAAGGAATTTCCAAGTATTGAAATAGCTCCAGATCCTATTACCGATGATGAAAAAAAACAGGTTGGTCCAATTCCTCTGTTCAATTAATCAAATTTTGTATTTTGGAAAGATAAAATGTAAGCCTCTTTGCAAGCTCATGGATATGAGGTACAACACTATATTGTCTTGGGAGACACATATACCAATGAAACTAGAAGGTATAATACAAAATCCATGGATGTAATTCTTAATACTCTATGAGACATCATAAAAGAAAATGTTGGTCAACGGCCAACAACAAAACATCTTTGGGAGAAACTTAAATATATCTATGAAGGCCAAAAAAATATAGGTCAATATGTTGATAATTGTGAAAATCCTCACATCAAATAATATAAAAATGATGAAGATGAAGAAGTAGAAGAGAATGTGGAAAAAAAATTAATTAATGCCTTCAAATAATGGAAGAACATAGAGAAGGAAAATCACACACTCGAAGAAGTTGCTTGCTCGAAACTCTAGGTGCAAGAAGCAGAAAATAAAGAGAAAGATTTGGAAAGAAAATTAAACGAATCTTATCAGAGGTATGTATCTGAAATTGATCATAAAAAAAGGAACTAGATACATCTTCAACAGTAATTACTAGACTCAAAAACGAAAATGAAAAGCAGAAGGAACAAATATAAGTTCTTAATAAAGAAGTAGAAAATGTCACTTTTCTAAAGCTACAAGTAGAAGAAGTAGAAGAAAGGATAAAGTATTGAAAATATGGTTTCAAGAATATATTGATCAAAATAAAAATTAACTTGACACTCCCCTAACCGAAATAGACAAGATCAAGAGGAGAAATTGTTGAATAAAAAAAGGAAGGATAATGACATAGCTTAATTGGAGATAAAGGAAAAAGAAGCAGGTAAATATCCATGTAATGAAGGAAAAATCTCCAAGTTCTCATAGAGAAATATTGATGAGAAGGCTAACAACAATATTCCTCAAAGATCAAATTGAGATAAAGCACAAAAGAAGGATAAAAACGTTGTTGATCTAAGAATTAATCAACAAAAGGTTGCACCTCCTCCAAAGAAGGATAACTCCAGAATAACATCAAGATAGGAGCCTCATACAAGTACCCTAGCATGTTTAATGGTTATTATTTTTCATGTTATAACTTTGGGCATATGGCCAGGGATTGTAATATGTATAGCAAGGTTTATCATCAAAGATATTATCAATGGAATCAAAAGCCTAGAAGTAGGTTTGCAGGATCAAGAGACAGGTTTAAAAATGACTTTTCTAACAAAAAATATATGTCATTTGCTCTATCATTCAGGCCTGACATTGAATTTTACAAATTCCATAACTATGGGCATAAATCTCATGATTGCAGCTTCAAGATGGAATCTTCCAGATCTAACTTCAAGTACAGGAAGGTTTGGAGAAGAAAAATATGCAAGAAGACCAAGCAACTGAGAAAGTCTCAACAATCATTCTTTCAGGTTTTTTAAAGGAAAGGGGTGTGATGAATCTCCAATGGAAGATGTCGAAGTTTTGGATGATCCATCCAAAGGGTCCATTCATACATTATTCTAAAGAATCCATCTTGATGACTCTTTAAATATTGAAGAGTGAGAGTCTATTTTGTAGTAGTTGCACATTTGAATATTTCTCATTGAAAATTTTACAGGTCGTAGATATGAAAAAGTATTATGGGTAGTTTCATTGGAGTAGAAATTTTCACAGGAAAATTTGATCCATATTGATAGGTAGAATCAATTGTGAAAATATGTAAGTAGCATAACATTTTAAGGGGATATAGGTTGTTTATTGCAACAGGAATTAATCAAGTCATTTCGAAGCACATAGGTAGAGGGTGGAATTTCATCAGGGGAGCACAGGAAGGTTACAACTCCACAGAAGCAGGAATTTTATCAGGGGGGGTCACCCTTTTCCATTTATGTCAAAGGGGGGTGGGGGAGAAATCAGAGAAGAATATTGAAGTCAAGGGGAGCCACATACTCGCAGAAGGATTATGTGTTGTCATCGATGACAAAGGGGGGGATTTTTTAATGGTGTTATCATTGATGAAAATGTTTATTAATAAACACTTAAAATTTGTTTGGATTGCATTAATTGGAAGCTTTAATGGATGGATAGCTAGAAACCCTTGTATCCCTGCATTTGTTGAGGTTTTTATCAATGAAGCTCAACAAATTTGATCTCAGGATCATCATATTTGAATTACCATATCAAGATGATTCTAGGGGTATGTGGCATGCCACGAGAGCCCTCATGGCTTGAGAGATATGCTCATTTAAATATCGTACACCAAACATGTGGTCCAAAACCCCAAAGGTGTGATAATGTGGTAGTTTAAAAGCATGAATGATGTGGCATCAGATGGTTGGTTAAATAATGTGGATAACATATTATGATTGAAGGCCCTATTAAGTTGATGATATGGTAGTTTAATAATGGTTATCTATGGAACATGTAATGTGGATAAAAGTACCTCCATCAAAAGGAATTTTTGTTATTATTGAAATTATCTCGAGGCTTGGAAGAAAAGTTAAAATTTGAATGGTCCAAAGCGAGTTGGATTTTGGTTCCATGCTTTAAATTCAAATTCAAATTCAAATTCCCGTCTTTATTGCAAGTCAGTTGGATATCACATGGTAATTTCTTACACCCCTTGAAAGGTATAAAATAAGGAGGTCACTTAGTCATTTGATCATCAATATGATCCATTCATTTTAAAATTTCTCTACAGTTTGGTGAAAGGATATTGGTTTGGGTTTAAATATTTTGGTTTGGATATTGAGGTTTTTTTAGTCTACTCTTACACGTGAAGACTAAGGTATTTTATGACAATAATTCTATTTCTCTATGGCCTATGTTCTAACAAAGTAGAAGAACCTTGTTTATGGTTCCATTCTATGATTTTCGGGACTATACTAACGATCTAAGTGACTCATGTTGAACGACCATAATTATTCCTCTTTGTAAGTGTAAAAATAAAGCCATTATGGCATTTGTATTACGATAGTTGGGCCTCAATTGAATCATTATTTGTAGCAAGTTTTTCAAGTGGTTTCAGTATTTGTATTAGGGAAATAATTGATAATTTCAGTTCTGAGATGAATTTATATTAAATAAATTGTGTGGCCCTATGGAGACAGATCTTAAATGAGACATAAGTTTCGATCTCTATTGAATGAAGCCTTGAGGGTTTATGGCTTATCTCTTCACGAAATAAGGGTTTTGTTATTGTTTGAAGGAAATTTTGAAAAGAGGTGAATGGATTTTACTTCTTATGGCTCTATTTGGAGTTTGAAAGAAGATTTTTTATAGGTAAATGAGTTTGACCAATTAGCTGAGGACTGTTAAAAATCCCCAAGGACTAAACTAGGGCATCATTTGATTCTTCTTATTATAATTTCTCTATGGATGAACCTTGAAACTTGAACCTTCATTGTCTATGTCTAAAACTCATAACCAAGATAGTATTGAAGGTATTTATTGTTGATGAAAAGGTTTCAACCTTCCAAGTGACCAAGCTTGAGCATGATGTATTTTTCAGTAATATGTTGATATCACATTCACTATGGAATAATGTTGAATTATATTTGTAGTCAATAATTGAAACCTTCATTGTAGTAGTGCTTATTCAATGTATATGTTGGCCACCTATAGTTATGTATTTTGATCTCTCTGAATCCTTAAGTAAATCAAAGAATCCCATATTATCTTGCAAGCTAGAGGCCTAAACTCTGAATATTTGTGTTTCTTCCTATAGATTATTTGGTATGCATATGAATAGAGGATCAAAGTACTAGTGTTGCATGGTTATGTTTTTCACTAAAAAGTTGAATAGAAATCCTGAAAGGTTAATGTGTGATTTGATTGTTTGAAGCATTACCATAATATCTTTTCCTAAAAGTATAGTGGACATTTTGTAGCCAGTTGAAACTAGTGCACTATGAGACATTTGATTAAGGTAATTTCCACTATACACTGATTGCAAGGATTTTTTTTTATAGACCTAAACCCTATATAAGAATCTGAATCAGCTCCATCATTAATCTACATTGTCCACACCAAAAAATGGCTCATCCACTTTACATCAGCAGACTAAAGGGTTGACATCTGAAAATATTGATAGGTTAAGTATTTTGTGACTCGTGGATACTGAGGCAATGAAATATATGATAGTAATCCTGACCTAAAGGAATAAAAATATATTAGAGACCCTAATGGTAGTATGCTCTACGAGAGTATACTTGTATGACATTATTGCAATATCCTTATGAAAATATGACCTTTGGGATAATACTCTTAGATAGCAGAGACTCTTGGTAGAAAGTGATACTTGTTTTATATGACAGAGTGATGTATGACAATGAGTTTGATATGTGATAGTGTATGGAAATGATTTGTGTTTGTAAATGATATATGAATTAAGTGATTGAAAAATAGCTCTTGATTGATACAAAGTGATGTAACCATAATCTTGCATTATGGTAACCTTATGACATTTACGTAAGAACTCGATATGTTTGTAATAATGCTTGGTTATTATAGTGAGAAAGCATTTTGAATGAAAGTGGTTTGAAAATATGGTGTTAAACTTACACGATAACAAACCCTGACATGACAATAACCTAATATGACAATGACCTTGTTTAACAAGTGACTTGGATATATGGCATTTAATCATCATACATACCAGTGAACATGTGGCAGTATCTCTTGTGATAGTGATTGATTTTATAGTGATCTTCATGAGAGTGCTCTTAGTATTTGACATTGCTATTGGTACCTGAAAATGTTTGTGGTACATGAGAATCTTCTTGATATATAACTTTGATATGACAATAACCCTTGGTATGGAAGTGACCTATGCTGAGCAGAGGAGGTTATTGAGAAAATAAGCTTAGAACAATAATGAAGTGTATCATTCAGAGTTGTGAAAATGCCTAGGGCTTGGAAGCGGCAGTGAAAAAGTATATGAAACAAAGACTTTTGAAATCATATGAGGTTGAGCAAAAATATATTTATAACAAGGTACTTGAAAACGTTAGTTGTCCAACCAAAGTTTGGTGATTTGTGAAGCCAAAGTTTGATAGTTTGATGCAATAGTATATGTTAGGGTTTGATGTGAAATTTTAGTAAATCCATATTTGATTGACATAGTTTGTTTCACATTTCTCTTGTATTGTATTTTCCTTGTATCGATTTTGAGCACAGGTGGATCCAGTCTAAAAATTGTGAAACGTGGTCCACCGATTGATTAGGGTGGTAGGGTGGTGCAAGGCAAGAGAGTGGAGTCTCCTTCAGGTTAGAGCCCAAGAAAACCTCAAGGTGGCAGGGTGGTACTAGGGTAGGTTGGATCCTACACAGGGTGTCAGAGCATTCCTCTAGCTATAGTCGATAAAAAAGATGTTGGAGCATCCTTCAAGTTGGAGCTTGTAAACTAGGGCATTGGAGCATCCTCTCAATTGTAGTTGGGAAAAAAGGCATTGGAGCATCCCAAAAGTTGGACCCTCTTTCAGTTGGAGCTAAAAACTTGATCTATATATTTTAAGACAAAATTAAAAATAATTCAGTGGTTTTTGTCCCACGGGATTTCCACCTAAAAATATATGTGTCTACTCTATTTATTATTGTGCATTGTTGAATGGTTTTGATGAATGCTTATATTTATATGATGTTAATAATAATTAATGCTCCGTGAAGTTAAAAATGTACTAATTGATAAGAAATATTAATTCACCCCCTCTTAGTATTTCTAACAAACTTACAAGAATGGTCATTGAGAAGGGGATAGGGATTAAATGCATTATTAAATTATCGATATCATCATTGGGAGAGAGTATTGGAGCTAAGAGACACTGGAGGTTTTGTTGTAACTTAAAAACTTGGTTTTAAACTTCTTTCTTCTCATTAATATATTGTTCTTCCTTCTAGACTAATGTTCAGTGATCATTTCTATTGTGTTTAACTAATGATTGTTTGTAATCTTGACTTGTAATGGTTTATTTAGTAAATCTTAGTTGTTTATTCACTATGTTTTTTATTGGTAGGATTATTATGTTGTGAAAGGTTCTATTTGTTTTCCTTTGTGTGCAGGATAAGCCTTTGGAGCTAGCTAGGAGCATTGCATAGCTACACTGACAACACTAACTCATCTACACAAAAAGATAAGTATGTTTTTACTTAGCATTGCTTTTTTAATATTGCTTTATTTCTTGCTTTGTTGAATGGGTCATGTATTAGGATAGTCAATCCCTTATCCTATCTATCTCGGGTTTCCTAGAAAACACAATTGGGTAATTGTTTATTCATCTGAGCATTATTCCCTACAATAGAATTAGTGAATCCGATGGGGAGCATATTACTTCTCCATTTTTTTTTGCTTCTCAGTTTGAGTTCCTATCATTTTCATGCATGCTATTTGAATTGTTTTGAGTTCTTTTTTTTTTTTAACCTAAACTGCTTCTTTTCTACACAAAACTCTTATAATGCACCCTGGGTGTTGAAATCAATGCGTTATGACACACCTTATCCCTTAAATACAATGTGTTAACTCTTTGTATAATGCTATTTCCTTGTGAGATTACATGTGTTACTATCTTAAAGCCTCTGTTATGAAACCAACTCAAAAATAGAAGAAAAGAGAGATCAATGACTTAGAAATTAGCATCTTCGAGGGATAAACCTCCTTTACATTACATAAATTAACAATTATTGCATGATACAAATGAAAAAACTTCCTTTCTATATATAGGAGTCCAATGGGTCACAATATAATCCTAGCCGACATAACAATAAAAATGTAAGGGCACAACAATAACAATAGTGGGCTTCTATGGGACACAATAATAACAATATGGGGACTACATGGGCACAAAAATAACAATAAGGGGGCTATAATAACAATAAAAATAAGGGGATACACTAGTATTATAGGGACCTAACGTGCTCCTCTCCTTCAAAAAAATGTTGTCCTCAACGCTTATTATTTCAGGATGCTTTTGTATAAAACTATCATCCTCCTATGTGGAATCCTCAGTGGGTAACTTCTTCCACTTTATGAGATATTCTAAAATTGATTGATTTCGTATTTGTCAAGTTATTGTTTCCATGATTGATTTAGATTCCAATAAGACTTTTCCTTCCTCGTCAAGTTCTAGAAATATTGTTTGAATTGGGATTTTTTCACCTATAACCTTCTTTAAGCATGAAACATGGAAAACCGAGTGCACTCGAGAAGATGTAGGAAGCTCCAATTTGTATTCCATAGTCCCAATATTTTGCAACACCTTGTAAGGGCCATATTACTTTAGCGATAATTTATTATCCTTCTTAGAATTCTTGAGGGACATTTGTTTGTATGATTGTAACTGTGAAAATACCCAATCGCGTACATCAAAACTTCTTTCGCTACGATGTTGATCTTCTTGTTGTTTCAATCAATTTTGCACCTAAGTTAGTGTATCTTTTAAGAGTTATATAATTTTTTTTTGATGCTCGAAGTGATATTCCACTGCTTGATCATCCATATTATATTTCATTTCATCCTTCAAACCATCCACCTTAGCCTCCATGTCTAATTTTAAACCATCTATGTCATCTTTGGTTGCTCTTTGTGAGATCAAAATTTGTTGCACTTGGTACCGTAATTTTGATATATCATATTGCAATTCGTCCTCTTCATGCGTCATAGTAGAGTTTTCTAAGGGATTAATGGGTGTAAAATAATTTTTGGGGGGAGTTTTAGAACCCAATACTAATATTTATGCTTCAATATGCCCTTGGAATCACTTCAAACTAATTTTTCAAACAAGACTTATGAAATTTATAAAACAAATAGACACCTTTTTCTTGTTTTTGAGGAGCTCGATATTGAAACTGATGTATCTCGGTAATTTCAGATCTTCAAGATCTTAGCTTCAGAACTGTCGTAGCCCCCTGCATCTTCTTTCCAATTCCACAGGTCAGACCTAATTTTGATTCTTCAAGATAAATTTATTCCCAATATCCCACAATGACCTAATTATGGGATGATTCAGTAGAGTGAACTTGTACGTCATTCTACATGTCATTGTTTTTACCTTTGGCTTTGAAATAGATACAAAAGAAACTACATTTCGTGCACTTTCAGCTACTTTTACAGAATTCCAATCTGATGTTGAGAGAGAGAGTTATGATGATTTTCCCAAGGTCGCCTCTTTGAGATGAAATTTTGGAGCCTGCAAAAACTCTAAATTCCATAGATCATATCTATGAAAAATATTGCGAACCAAGATCTAAAATTTTTACACGACGTTCCTTAGGATTTATGCACAAATAGGTTTTTTTTTTAGCTTCTGAACCTTTGTATCAAAAACATTATAGAAAAAATGCAACAATGACCTGTTTGAAGCATCGAAACTCTAGAATCCAGAACTCTGATACCCAATGTTATGAAACTTGCTCACAAAATAGAAGAAAAGAGAGATCAATGATTTAGAAATTAGCCTCTTCAAGGGGGAAACCTCCTTTACATTACATAAATGAACAATTCTTGGATGATACAAATTACAAAACATTTTTCCTGTATATAGGAGTCCAATGGGTCACAATATAATCCTAGCCAACATAACAATAACAATGTAAGGGCACAACAATAACAATAGTGGGCTTCTATGGGGGACAATAATAACAATATGGGGACTACATGGGCACAATTATAACAATAAGGGGGATATATTAACAATAACAATAAGGGGATACACTAGTCTTATAGGGACCTAACAACCTCTATTTTTCACCTTTATTGTTGATTTCATCGACTCTATTTTGCATGTTTTTTGGTCCTTGAGTGTGTACTATCTTGAAATTTGATAAATTTAGTTACCTTCATCATTTTATTTTAAATATTAGCTTAGCCTACATCCTTAAAAGAAAAGGAAAAATAAAAATCATGTTCTCTACTTATTTCCTTGATTGTTCAATTCATATTAGTGTGTATTTAACTTAAGTATGATTTTGTGCATTTCTTTAGTATGTTGAAATTTGCAGTGTGCTTGTTTATTCTGGAATATCAATTGTATTTCTCTCTCCTTGTACAACTATTCTTTATAGAAATAAAAATCTAAAGAGAATGATATGCATGTTTTTAGTTAGACTCATCATGAATTTCATACATCAAAACCCCTACTGAAGACATTTAAGAAGTACCCTAAAAGTACGTAACAAAATTCATTAGAAAATATTTTAGTAAGGAAAATACGTAGTTGTCTAAGCTAGGGTATTGGTTTAGGCTGTGCAAGTCAACTCCCCAAGGATGAAAACCACACTAGAGTCACTAGTGAGTGAAAATCCTATTGCACCCTCATTGATTGGGAATTCTCCTCTCATACAAGAGTTAAGTGTGAGGAAACATCAAGGTCTATGAGAAGGTATCCTCCCTTCGAGTGAACTTTGGTGGAAAGTATATGTACTAGAGATTCATTTGGGAATTCTGGGGCTAAGTTAGGGACTTGGGTACCTATCCCACACAACGTGTTTCCCATGACTGTTACACCCCCATCAATGATAGTTATTTGTAGGTAAATATTAGTGGAAAAAATCTTAGGGAAACATACACAAGGTGACTGGGGTAGGCTTCTCTAGTACCTGAAGACAAATGAACCTACCTCATCTTTGGTTTGTTGGGAGGGTACTCATCTCCACGAAAGTTATTTCACCCTTGTTATGAAGGTAAATCCTCTCTGCGGACAGAGACGGTCCCTCTAGCCTTAGGGTGGGTCTAGTAACAAAAGGACATGCTAAAGTGTTGCTTCCTAGTTAATGAATGAACAAAAGACATGGTAGATTGACCTACCTTGAATCCAAATATGTCGTCATTACAGAAAGAGTAGTGGCCTCTCGCTCCTGCCTTGGAAAATCACAATCCATTCACTGTTACGCTCATATACCTGCACATAGGAAAAGAAACAAGAACAACATACGATAGAATAGCTTCACTCATAACTATTAGCCAGTCAAAGAGGGCTAAACATATCGCATCAAATAAACATCATAACACAATAGTGGAACCAAACATTAGTCATGTATATAAATGAATAGAAGGAAGAGTACAACCGATGCTTTGATGTCGCAGTCTCCTCTAGCAGGGTTCAGGTGAAGCGCGTCTCAAATGTTGGTCAGAAAATTCGAACATGATGAAGGCATGGACTCAAGCTCTCCTAGAAGTCATCGACTCAAGCTTCCTCAACGTAATTCCTTCTTATTCTATCTTCTCTAGCAGCTCAACTATAGTATGTATAATTCTCCCAGTTCAACTAGCTTCTACTAAAAGAGATAGTTTCTTTTATAGAGGAAAAGGAGGAGGATGGGATCCCTACAAAGGTGGGAGGGAGTCCTATCCTTTAGGAGAGTTCCAAGGGAGGTGGAAACTACTAACTAAAGGAAGGAGTTCGTGGTTGTTTTAGTTCAACCACTCCCAATGACTCATCCTCGAGGTGGTTAGAATGGAACCTCCGCCTCTATTTTTAAAAAACATTCCATAAATAGCTTGGCACAGGTGTCTAACTAGCACAGAGCACTAATTGGCATGGGCTTAGTGTTAAATTTCTCTGTCGGTGCAAGGGTGTAACTGGCTACTCGCGCCAAGGCAAAAATAGGGATTTTTACAGCTCTGCTCAGGGAATTGTCAACAAGAAGAATGTTGCTTTCATCAAAAGGGATGCAAGGATGGTATTTTCAAAGCATGACACTCCTTATTGGTCATAGAAATGACCCTCCAATGTGTGAGTTGGGGATTGCAGGGACAATGACAAAATGTTGTGTAACAGATGCCCCTAAAGCATGAAGTCCGAGAGAGAGGGAGGGGTGAAATGCTTTATGAGAATGTGTTTTAACCAAACACCATTGTTGGAAGACCTACAATTACAAATACAACTGATATCTGTGATACATGAATCATGTGGCATGGGTGCAACCATCCATATTAGAGTATATAAAAACTTAGATTCCAGGTATGGACACAACCATCCAACAGGAAGGATCAATAAATAGACGCAGGTATGGTCGCAACCATCCAATAAAGAGAGTCATGCAATAATTCATAATAATCCACAAAAATCCACAGCCTGGAGTTTATTAGACAAAACCAAGGGTTTTTCGCTCCATCTCAACCCGACCAAATACAATTTCAAGCATGCAAATATATGAGCTGAAGTTGAACATGCATGAAAATCGTCTGATTACCAGCCAATGATGAAAGTCGTTAACAGACGCCATAGAAACCACCAATGATGACGATGGCCTTCAAGGTACAAAAGGGAAAATCTACAGAATGTGAACAATGATCCGACGTCGAACATCCATAGAATCACTCGATCAAAGGCCAATGATGTGAAACTTGCGTCGAACGCGAAAAACCTGCCATTGAGGCATGCAGGCTCCAACGTACCAGAAGGGAGTCTCTAGATCAAATTCCTGGATAATGAGCTGAAGTCGACAGGAAGTGACTTGGTCAAAGGAGGGCCATAATGTTTCCAACATCATCGACACGAGATAGAGGAAAATGATGAAAGTGGATCAGGACCAACAAGAGATCAAAGGAAGGTTGACAACTACAGAGGCAAACTTCTCTTGAACATATCAACAACACAACACTGGATTTGGCAGTATTTGACATCAAAGGATCTAAGGTCATGATGACGTTGCAAAGAGAAAATGAGAAGTCAAAATATATTACCCAAAACCATGGAGGAAAAAATGATGAAATGAGATGTCCCCAACCTGACACAAATGCAGACAAGTACCATGTTCAAGAGTGACATATTGCCAAAATAACTAAAACTTGGTTTCATTTTCCCCTACCATTTCTAGCGAGTACCCCGATTTTTTTTTTAAAACAAGCTTGAAGGGGATAGCATATGCTTACACTGTAAGTTTTTCCTTCGAACAAATCCAACCTAGTACATTTTACGAGCCCTAGGAAGGAGGAACTCGAATAACGTCATGGTGACGAAGTCCGATGTCATCAGGGTTTAGCGAGTCTGACAAAGGAAGAACTCGGTATCTTTTCATGTTTAGAGAGTTTGAAAAGAAGGCGGAAAAGAAAACTCCAGCAGTCCCTTTTCGTAGGTAGTCTCACAGGTCCAAAAAGGTATAAAACTGTGTCTGAGAGAACCTCTTAGTCACGATAGGCTAAGGTATTCCTTTTTCGTAAATAATCCATCCCAGCCCGAAAAAGGGTTAAACATATACTGGGTAGATATCGTTTCGCAACCATTTAACAAGTTTAAAATGACAAGAATCTCGGCAAAATTTTCAATTTTAGAGAGTCAGAAAAGAGCTGAAAGATGACTCCAGTAGTCACTTTTTCGTGCTTTTACCGAGTCCAGAAAAGTATAAAATATAACTCGTTACTTCATCATTGTTGCATGAAAAAACTGCTGCTGCACAAGAGACATGTGTAAAACCCATTTCTCGAAAATAATATAATAAAATAATCGAAAAACATGTCTTAAAACCTAATTAGGGTTGTGAATAAGTTATAAAATGCCAAAAATGGTAAAATTAATTACTTTTCACTTTTTACCTCTTGTGGAGCAATAGTAACCCATTTCACTGTGCAATCTTGTGGTGACGATAGCAGCCGATCCAACAAACCAATCGCAAATCCGTCAGCTCCAGGTAAGAGTCGAGATCCCTCTCATCATTTTAAGTCATTTATTACTATATGAAATTTTTAATTTCGAATTTTGGGGGAGGAAATGAAAATATTAGGGCACGACGATTGGCGCGGGTTTCGGGCTCTGCAATTTTCAATTTCAAATTTTGGGGGAGGAAATGCAAAAATTAAGGCACGGCAGTTGGCACGGGTTTCGGGCACGGAGTCGCACCAACTGCCCGATTTTTTACACTAGGGTGCGTAAATGGTGCAAACCATTTTTAGGCAAAATGTTGATCAAATACCCCAATTATTCACAAATTTAAGGTTCAAAATTGACTAATGCCACTCATATGAATGTGTTTGTAGGTAGAAAGAGGAAAAATGGTCATTGAATGGAAAGAACGGGAACATAGTGAAGAAGATGAGCTGGCCATGGAAAAATGAGAGAGTCATGGAAGCTCTTAGAAACTGTGGTCTTAAAAAATTCTTCCTAACACCATGCCTCTGAGCCCAACCAGAGTTATTACAGTATCTGGTTGGCATATGGGATGAAAATAAAGAGAAGTTCATCCTTCGGGATCAAGAACTTGAGATTGAAGTCTCTGACGTGTATTTCATCACAGGATTATCGCGGAGAAGAGCAGCACCAATCTTAATCGGCACCCAGCCTTGCATGGAAAACATGACCATGGTGATAGACAGGGTATGGAAAGGAGCACAAAAGGGATAAGGTAGTGGGAAATTTGATATTCAAACTATCCTAGATTTGATACTACAAGTGGTGCTACATACCATCACACGAGCTGCGGGGTCACAAGCACCGCACAAAGCAACAACGACACAGTTGCTTCTTGTTGTAGACTGCTTGGCACCGACCATCTACAACTAGGCAGAGGTCGTGACAATAAACATGAAGCACCAACTAACAAAATGCAAGAAGTCGAAATCGAAACAATTTGGTTATGGATCTATTATGGTATTGTTCTTCTTGGAAAGACTACCCATTTTTCAGCGACAGGAAGTCATAGTCTCGACACCACCAGTGAGAGAGCCACATACAGCTCGATGGGTAGCTATGATGCCAAGGGCAGGGGGCGGTCAACAGATGTCCTGGAGACCGAAATTATTTGATTGGCTCCACCAACAACTTATTTTCGTGGAGGACTAGCCTTACTCTGGTACATATTTCACTGATGATCCGGACCTCCCACTCCCGGAGGGAGAATATTAGGATGAAGATTTGGGTGAGACTCATTTTTTAAGTTTTATGAGTATTATGATTTTTTTATTTATGCATGTTATGACATTAAATCCATGTAATTGTAGACGTTGGCCTAGAGAGACCTGCCGCCATGTCACCGATAGCGAGGCGAATCCCTTGCGATTTCGACCTGCAAGGCGAGGGCGGCAAGGAAGATGAGATAGTGCGCATCCTGGAGGGGATCACATGAGGAGTCCCGGATTATGCACATTTTAATGATGTTCCTCGCGCCTACCAAAGACATACCATAGGGGTGCCCAACCAAATTCACTGCTTGCTGAGGCGGCTAATATGGGCAGTGACATGTTATCACAAGCACCATGCTGATTAGACACCTAGGTTTTATTTTATTTACATATTTGAGAGACATGATGTCTCCGGATGTAATAGAAACATACATATATTTTTTGAAGTTATGATGCACACGGCTGCAAACATGCGATATATATATATACATCTATTTCCCTACATAGATCTTTTACATATGATGATGTTTTCACAAATTACGCAAATGTCTATCTAATACAATGTTAGCCACTGTATCAGTTAATGTGTTCATTCGTCTAGGAATATGTTGATAGGTAATAAAATCAAAATGTCTTTCCAACAAATGAATATGTAAATACAATCTCAGAATGTGCGGATTTCTAGCTGAATAATGATTATTGAGTTGTAGAACAACAAGCTGTGAATCTAGATTTACAAGCAATGCGCATTTGCCGAGGTCGATCACCTCGGTTAATAGCTCGATGACAACGCTAGATTCAGTGACATTGTTTGTAGTTTTTTCCTAGAAAAATACCTTGCAGATATATCAACTCACCAGCAGGATCATAAATTACCTAGGCTGCCAAAGAAAAATTCTTGGTATTGCGGGAAGCACCATCCGCGAAACCGACATAAGGGGTAATAGACACATGTGCAATAAGCAAGACCCAATAAGTAGGAAAACACTCACAAAGCACACCAAACCAAAAACATATACAAAAATGAAAACAACACCTATGTACACCTATTACGCATGAATGAATCACGCATAATATTTTTTGAGATACAACCCATTTCTGGGTTGTTCAAGAGGATGACCTTTGTAGTCAATTAGCTCATAGGCCCCATTTTGCAACACTCGTTTAATGATGTAGGGCCCATGCCACATAGGTTGAAATTTTCCTGCCCCTAGCTTATCATGAGCTTGGTCATACAGGAGGATGAGATCTCCTTCAACGAAAGAACGAGGGGAAATTGACTGATCCAAAAAACTCGCTTTTTCTATGCTTCAATAACGAGAGCAGCAAAGCAGCGGGTTTCATCCAGCCTTTCTAAATAAAGGAGATTATCTTCTTTTGGTGAAGTATCCAGCAGTAATTCAACAGCTAACTTGAGCGAAGGTATTTCACATTCAATCAAGAGAGTAGCTTCCAGGCCATAAACCAACTGTAAAAAAGTGAACCCGATTGTGTTCTTAACTGAAGTTCAGTATGCCCAAAGAGCTGAAAATAACATGATATGCCAATTTGATTTGTGGATCCCAATCGTACGTTGAAGCATCATGACAAAAAATTTGTTCATAGCTTCAACCTGGCCATTGGCTTTAGGGTAGTATGTCGTTGAGCTGTCGTGACGCAGACCCAACTTAGAAGTCAACTCCACCACCATATAATGTCGAAAATGGGAACCATGATCAGTAACGATGGCTTGAGGAACACCAAACCTAGAAATAATATGATTGAATATGAACTGACCATCTGTCTTACCGTAAGTGGCAAGTGTAGGCATTTCTTCAGCCCATTTGGTGAAGTATTCCACGGCTACGATAATATAAGCATGCCCCCCCAGCTGAGTGAGGGTTACACATCATAAAATCGATGCCCCACTTCACAAAGGGAAAAATGGTAATGACATGATGAAGAGGAAGGGGTGCCACACGCAACTTGCATTGATAAATCTGGCAATCATGGCATTTCCGAACTGCGACAATACAATCTTTGAAAATAGAAGGACAAAAATAACCAGGACGAAGAATATTCTGTGCAGTAGCATAACCAAACATGTGACTGCCACAGGCGCCACTGTGACAATAATTCAGAGCTTTCTCGGCTTCCTTGAGAGTCAAACATCGCCGGAGTATGGAATCGACTCCAATACAATAAAGAGTATCTCCAACTATATGGTAAGGTTGCGACTGATGGCGAATGTGTCGGCAGGCATCCTTCGTCAACTCAGATCTAAAAGATGAATTCTAGATATAGAAAATGATATCACCGTACCACGGATAGAGGGTGCTAATCAAGAAAAGCGAATCATCTGGAATGGATTCCTCAGAACGAGAAGGAGCAGATTCAGAAGGGAGAGAACAAAGTAAATCAACAAAGAGCAATGATTTCCTGGACTTGGCAGCAGTAAATTCCAAATCAAACTCTTAGAGGATAACAATCCACTTTGAGTATTTACCCCCCAGCAATTTTTGAGACAATATGTAGGTCATGGGGTTGCATTTAGAAATCACCGTCACTGTACGCAAAAGAATATAATGACACAAACATTGAACGGCTTGAAAAACAACCAACGCTAACTTTTCGACGTGGGCATAATGTGTTTCGGGGTCGAGAAGGTTAATAATAAGACAAGTAATAAATAACATGCTCATGACTGTCATCATCATCTTGTACCAAAACCATGGCAATCGTGCTGAAAGCAGCAGCTAAATAAAGGGAAAAATCACGATGATAATTTGGAGGGCGGAGGAGAGGACCATTGACCAACAATGTTTTCAACGCATTGAAAGATTTATGAGAGATATCATCCCAATAAAAAGGAACGCCCTGCTTTAACAATTGTGTGAATCCTTTAGCTACTTCGGCATAGTTAGGTATAAAAAGGTGTAGAAAATTTGCTTTCCCTTGTAAAATCTGCAACTGATGCAATGAGGAAGGAGAGGGGAGATTGATAATAGCCTCAACCTTGAGAGGATCCAGGCGAATCTCATCTCTAGAAATGATAAACCCTAAGAGTCTACCAGAATCGACGCAGAAGACACACTTGTGCGGATTAAGCTGAATGTTATAGTGTCTACAACAAAGAAAAATATGATGAAGATGGTCAGGATGGTCCCTACGCTTAGCTAAATGAGCTGGAACGTCATCCAGATAAGGCTGAACGATGTGGCGAATATCATGAAAGGCATAAGACATCGCGCGCTGAAATGTGGCTCTGACATTATTCAAACCAAAAGGAAGCTTCTTATATGCAAAGGTGCTCCAAGGACAGATGAAGGCAGTTTTTTGTTGATCAATCGGGATAATGTTGATCTGATATAACCCGAAAAACTATCCATAAGGGAAAAAATGTCACTCCCGACACAGTCTTCAATGATTTGATCGATGAAGGGAGTAGGATAATTATCCTTAGAACAAGCTCGATTGATATCATGATAGTCAAAACAGACACGAATAGTGCCCTGTTTCTTGTCTACAGGAACAATATTAGAGACCCATTCGGTTAATGGAATCAGATAAATGAAACCAGCTTTGAGAAGCTTTTCCACTTCATATTTAATGGCAGCAGCTTTCCTAGGATGAACGGGACAAAGACGCTGATGAAAAGGTTTCGAACTGGGGTAAGTAGGAATTTCATGGACCACGATGCTAGGATCAAGACTAGGAATTTCTTCGTAGGACCATGCAAAGACATCATGGAATTCACAAAAAAGGCTAGTAGAGACTCGCACTTCTCAGAAGAACAAGTAACCCCAATATGGATGTTCTCGATGATTCCTGGTTTAATGGAAATGTCGATAGGCATCATCTGAGTAATGTTACTTAAGTTACCTTTCGAAAAAACTTCATGGACCTGAACAGGTGTTTGAAGCGGAGGAGAAGGAACTTGTTACTTCTGGCCTAGTCATACTCGTCAATGATCAAGATTACTCTTTGTATCTTCGCATAT